>JAMYHI010000107.1:0-54712 GCA_025531525.1 Pichia sp. P7020A
GTTCGTCACAGATAGTTTCCCAAAACGCCGCACCAACTTGGTTACCACATTGACCGGTGGATAAGTGGATCTGTAATAGAGAATTAGAAAGTGAAAGAAATGATTTGTTAGTAAGCTGTTCAAATAGAGTTTCACTCTGCAAATAAAAGATAGTAGCGCAATTGTTCGCAGTATAATTCAAATATCAGCTGAATACGATAAAATTCAAAGAAAATTGAGGACATTTCAATTTACAAACAAATAATGCTCATCTGTGATCTCTCATCTTGATCTCAGCCTCTATTGGAATTAAACATGAACGATGTTCACAAATATCCGGCATTAGAGGATTAACTCATATGTTGTTGTCTTTTATCAGTACTGCTTGTAACGCGGTGATCAGGAGCCATTCATTTGCTGTTTAACTCAAATGTAAACAAAGGTATTGGGTACCATATCGCATGTTTCAATTTTCCGCGAGACTATCCTCTCTGCATTCACCATATTCGGGTGCAATTCACATACAATCTCTCTCATGGTTGATATATGCTGTTGAGGTGTTTCTCTGTCGATGGAAGGATCACCCCCTTTTCTCGTGTCAGTCCGCTCCTTTGTGTTGCGCACGTCTCTTGTCTCCTGTATGGTGTACAGAGAGCGCCCGCGAGAGAGCTGCTTTTGCCATTTTCATTACGTTGCGAATTGTAAACAAAGACGCGTTAGGGTTACGCAGCCCGGGAGCTATTCCAACCAGCTAGGTTGACAAGTCACATTGGCTTACTTACTACATCGATTCATACGTAACAGCATCAAAAGATGTTATCAAGGAATGTACACCTTGCTGAAACCTTCAACTGGTTGTCTGCAGCAAACGCACGAGGAAAACTCGCGGACGAAGAGTGATACCCGACAGCTCTCGCAGATGGCTAAACATTTACAAGGCCACAGAATGATTTGACGGGAGTTTTCGTGGCAGATGACGCAGACACCAAGATCGTCATGTAGCAAAGTATTGTCATTATGTTGATTGAAATCATGATTTGCAAGGGTATAGTCACCTTCAGCTTTACTAATTTGTCCATTTGTCGTCGGTCTAGCAGTGGATGTTCCCAATAAACGATTCTTCTGTTGCATGATCAAATCCATTAGCTTCATGTCTTCCGTATAGTACCTTTCAAAATGAGACCTTGTCAGTCTTGCCGTATGATCATTCAAGTGTTGCATGTGATAGCTCAATATATGTTGCTCCCTTGCATCCTCCACGGAGATGGGATTGAGTAGCTGGTTCAATTCATTGACGCTGAAGAGCTCATTAAAACCCGTATCAATGCCTTCTTCCCTGACAGATTCATTACTGGCGCCTCCGTTTGGAGTTTGTTTGTAAATGAAACTATCAGTCTCTATATCAGATTCTTGTTCCAGTTCCATCTCCATATCTTCTTGTTCGGAGTCTTCATTCCATTCATAATCGCCAGACCCATCGTTTTCCAACAAATTCATATTCATCAATAATTGAGGATACATCTCTTCCAGTTGTTCATCATTGAGCTCATCCACATCCACGTTATAAGTTTTGGTATCCCCCACGTAATCGAACAGTGCCCTCGCACCGTCCTCGATTGGTAATTTGACACTGGAATCACTTCCTTTCTTCTTAACCTTTTTAGGGAGACCACGACGTCTTAGAATATATATTATTCTGATGACAACCTGCTGAACAAGTCTGAAAATCATCATGTTCATATTTTTCAGTCTCTTAACGATGATCCATGAGGTTTTGCGTTCTCCGTTGCGGGCACCCCCTTCAATGTCGTTCTTCTTGATGAAATCAACCAACTCAGGGTTATTTTTCAACTCAACTCCATATCCAGACGTATTCTCTCTCAGTTCTTTCCTCAGTTTCTCAATCTTGATGTTGATGTAATTATCCTTTGGCAATTTGACACCTGAAGTTTCTTGTACATAACATTGTGATATCGAAATGTTGGTGACAAACTCTCCAAACTTAATCAATGCAGTATAAAAGTCGTCAGACAATGATACATTAACAGAGTTCCAATTATCAAGAAGACTCGTCATTGTCAAATCTTGAAAGGAAAATCGTACTATCCCAGAAATGACATAGATCAATTCGCTCAGTAGGATAATTGAGAGAATGCAAAAATGAGGGAAGTAGCCAACAATGATGATAAAGGGAATATTCATGATATTTCCCGTAAGTAGATTGTATGAGTAGAATAGAAGCGACCCTATTCCTATTATGGATGACGTTATGAGCTTATATTTGAGCATATTGAAAAGTCCCAAGATGTGGATATTGAGCTGATTAAGTAGAGCAATGAAAGCAATAATCAATAATTCTGTAGATGGTTTGGATGAGAATTGTGCTTCTTGGAAAGCTAATGAATATTCAAATAATGTTATCCCTGTTTCCATGGATGCTCGTGAACCTGATGCTACGGAGATGAATGTGTCAAATATCTGGCTGATGCATAAGGCTAGATGTAAGCTCTTCAATATTGAAGTGGAAGGTGCTCTTGGAAATACCTCATCATTATCTGTGCCAAATGGTATCGACAGAAATGTCTTCTGGGAAAAGGTATTCACGTTGAAGTTGAAGTAGTCCGGTGTAAAGAGATTCCTTATAATGACGTTTTCGCTGCAGTAGTATTTAAGACTCACAAACAAGCCATAGCTTCCCCTCAAAAGTAGGAAAATGGCAAAACCCCTCAAAATAACATTTGATACAAGAGGTAAGCGTCGATTGCGTCTGGAAGAAGCAAATATAACCACTCTATTCATAATCACTGCCGTTATCATGCACATCATGGAAAATGGAGACATCCAATAACTGAGGAACGTTCCTGCCCCTTCACTTGAAAGTGAACCTGAACCTGAACCTGAACCGGTACCTATACCTGTCTCGCCGGCACTTTCTTCTGACTGTTGCAGTACTGCAGAGTAAAATGCGTCCATCAGACGAACCAAAAGCCAGGGTGATTGCGCATTGGTATCGACTGATCCGGACTGTCCTGATGAGCTGGCCGCATTCATTATGGTATGGGCCAGGGAAGATGCTGAATCAGCCATTGAGGAAGCGTTGGATATCAGTACACTCGGCGTTGCCATTAGATCAGACGTAGTATTAGTGTACAATGTCTGGTGTTGAGTCTCAGTATGCAGGACGATCGGTGCACAGTAGTGCATTGTCCGTGGTAATCGCTCGGAACACTGTCATGGCTCTCCTTTTCTTTTCTCGCGGTATCTGCTCGGCTCAACAATTGAGAATTAACAATTAGCGATTAGCCAGCCACGGCCCATCAGGTTAGTGGGGGGAAATAGGAAATAAGGCACCAAGTGGAGCATGAATTCCGTATGACATAATGCGCAGATGGCAGCACGGGATTATCGCAGAAAGATCGTGTATTCTGTCTAGATCAACCGAGAAGAACACGAAGCTTAGGAGACATATACGACTTTGGTTAAAATATGCCACATTTCAAGATTTGATAACCCCCCTTTAATCTCCGTTTTCCAGTCACCCGCAATACAGAAGGACAATCCAACTATACAAACGAAGAAACAACATATTCACTTCCAATCAGAATGATGGATAGTACACCTCACCAAGGGATACCACATATATCTTCCAATAGTGTGCGAAAATCTCCTGCACGATCTAGAGCACCATCAACTGTGTCAAATATGACAGTCAATTCGCTTGAATCTTCATTCCACAGCTCGCTTTCTAATACCGAAGAATCGAGAGATCTTGCTTTTCAACAGCCACAACGAGAAGATATGGTTGATGTCTGTACTTCTAATGATCCAGTAAAATTAAATTCCCTTCCCCTACCGGAGGTTTGGGAATGTGTCATTCCGGGATCTCTCACTAAACTAGAGGAAGGTAGCAGTGGTATCATTTCCAAGATTAAACTTAAGCATAACAGAACTACTTATGTTGTCAAGATCATGAAGAGTGAGCTAGATTTGGTAACGGCGAAAAAGGACGAAGTACCACTAGCATTAGCCAAAACGAAGTCAAATATCAGCATCACCTCCAACAATAATTCCCCTGCATTGACACCACAAACCAATAATGGAATGAAGAACATATACACCATAAGCCGATCTTCCAGTAATACTACTGCTGTATCCGTCTCTTACTTTACTCATCACAACAGATCTCCATCTAATTTGGGGACATCTACATCTGCAGCTATTCCGTCGTGCAAAGAGGTTGGAAAATCTCTCTCGAATCTCACAATAGCTTCTACAACACGCATATCACGATCTTCATCATTGAAGAAGACGGTTTCAGAACTTGAAGACCTAACAAACACTATCATACGACCTCAATATACTTTTGACACACTCAATGAGTACCTCACAATTTCGAGACTCGACACAAAGTATGTCACCCGAGTACACGCCATATTGCGAATGTCATCAACATCCAACAATGCAAATGAAGTCATAGAACAGCAACAAAAGCACGATGATGAATCAATATATTACGAATGTAATGATGTTGTTGATATTGATGACGTGAATAGCATAAACAGTTGTGATTCGGCGTCTCTTTCATTGCAAGAACCAAAAACCGAATCGACGCCATTTCCATACAGTAAGGATCCAATTAACATATGTCTTCTTTTTGATTACTATCCACATTCAGATCTACTTCATTTAATTACTTCCATCCGCAAAAGAAATGTGAAAATCAGCCCCATTTTCAAGGACTCTCTATTCACGCAACTCGTGCAAGGACTCAAATTCATACACTCTCACGGCATTGTACATAGAGACATTAAACCGGAGAATGTGCTCATTGATGGAACAGGAGTGCTCAAGTACGCAGATTTTGGGTATGCTGTAGATCTTTCTCGGGTTGGTGATTACCCCTGGATGAATTCTAAGGATGAAGAGCTTGTGGATGCATTTCTCAAACGTGGCACAAATTCGTTCAAGGCTCCCGAGCTTATCATTCCTGAATTGTTCAATAAATTCAAGAAAGAACTAATTGGCGTCTCTGCAGAGTGTCTGAAAGCACTCGATGTCTGGTCTTTGGGGATATTGTACTGTCAGATCGTTTCCATGAACAAGCCATGGAAATTGGCGTCTAAAGAGGATAAAGATTTTAAAAGGTTTCTGGACAAATATGAAATTAAGAGAGTTGGTCAAATGAAGACCGGATTTGAAATGAAACGTGCCTTGGCGAGTGACGAAAGGGATGATATTGGGAAGGATATTAAGGTGTTCAAGGATGATACAATAAAAACGTTGATGAGAATGCTGAATCCAAAATTTGTGGAAAGGCTTACCATTATCGATGTATACAAATCCGAATGGATGGTAAGCACGAGGATGTTGATGGAGGATGCTCAGCTGAAGAGCAAGATGTCCGATTCGGAACTTGTAAGAGTTTTGAAAGCGTTAGCTTAATAGATTGTACATATACTTACATTTATACCCTTGTACCCGACTGGTTTGTGTAGCCTCGGTAGTTCACCTGTATTACCCTCAAGGGGAAAACATTATTAAAGAAGACAGGGTTCGAGATTTTAAACAAATCTGAAATATGAGTTGCGCAGATAAGAACCAATAAGATCAATGTTCAGGTGACGTAGAAGATAGCTGAACAGTGAACTGTTGAATAGAAGCTTAATAAATGTGCCTCCATTCTTAACAGAGTGCGAACCTAGAAGAAAAGGCAAATAATCAATGACGGATAGAGAGTAATGAGTAAAGAGTAACGGGGAAAAAGGTGGTGCGTTGAGTAAAGAGTAAAGTAAAGAGTAAAGAAGACGTACATAAAGTTTGAACGGTAGTCAAGGCAAAGAATACCAGAGATAAATGACTGAAATCATTGCAATCAATCAAAGAAGAATGATGCTGTGCAATTAGCACTGGTGCTGGCGTTAGCGACCTCTATCTTGTTTTCTTGGCTGTTCAAAATGCTGAAGACATTTGCATACGGCTTCTCCGGAATTGGTGCAAGCAAAGTATTTGCCCCGTTGGTGAGTGACGATATTATTGTTTCAGGGATTCTATCCTTGTCCAAATCCAAGCTTGAATCATAGATGGAATCCAGGTCCGTTGCATTGTCTTCGTCTTCATCTTCGTCTCCGGCATCACTGATTGGATCAATCATTTCCAAGAATTCTGTATCTAGGATACTCTCCGTTGCAGATACAGGACGGTTCGCAAGGATGTCAATGGTATTTGAGAGGAATGCAAGGTGTTTTTGTTTATTCAATGCTTGTAATGACTTGTTGATGCAGATGTTATTGGTAGCTGTCAATGCTTTGGTGGTAGTTGTGGTGGCAGTAGTAATGGTACTATCCAAAGCGCCATAAATGAGTGCAAGATCAGTTTTATCTTCGAATCTGTATCTCTTCTCGTTGACAACGTAACAAACTTCGTTAGTTTGTTCGGGGATGGTGAATGGAGAGCATAATGCAATAAGAGAATCTGATTCAATGGTGATGGTGCGTTTGGAGACTATGTGCGCGTTGACAGGGGATGGTTTGGAAGAGTTGAGGTTTGCCGATCCTGCGGCTGAGCCCGATTTTTTATCCACTGATAAGGCAGCCGAACTTGGAGCGTTCGTGGAGTTTCTCCTGCACTTACGTGAAACAGAAGTTCTGCGCATAGAAGGTTTCGCCCTGTTCTTAGACTCCTTATCTTTACCATGATTGTTGGTGGAACTTGAGGTGGGAATTGATGTGGAAACGGTGTTGGAGTATTGCCGCTGTTGCTTCAGTGAGCCTGTATGACCAGCAGCATGAGATTGGTTCTGGTTTTGAATTGGAAGGTGACCATGGTTGTAGTATTGTCTTTTTTCTGCACTTAGCATTAGCAGTACAGTTATGCGATGCTGATAAAAGAACGGTTGATCCTACGAACTTATCTGGTGGTCACTACATTGCAAGAGTGGCCGGTGGCTGCATTTATAGCGAACTGGGCAATATATCATAAGATCCCCCTTTGCTAGCGACTAGCAGCCAGCAGCCAGCAGCCCCACAGCTTACGCCTATGAAATGAGGATCCTTCCTAAGTAGGAAGAAATGGGACTAAAATGGGGCGCTGGGACGCTAGACCCTCACCTTAAATTAACTAATCATGCTCAGCAGCTCTGGCTAGAAATCAATCGTGCCGGTATCCGATATCTTCTTAATATAAATTGCCGGCTATTTGTACAGCCACGTCATACTGAGAAGAGCTAAACCCGAGAGCAACCTTCTTAACTACCCAGTGCAACGTCGCAATTTCAGTTACACTGCGGAGTGCTGGGTTTGTAGCTCGAGAACTCCTGTGAAGCTGGTATGAGAGGACACTGCATACAGAAACACCTGTGCACATGTGTGCCCGCTTTATGTCGTCCTCTTGAGATAAATCAACTTCAAGTGATCATTGTAACAAATTAATTCGGCTTCAGCCGCGTGTAAAGTGCAAATGCTCGACGATATAGAGCTTGGGAGACAGACTGCTAATTCAGACCAAATGGGATTCACGAGCCACATGCTGGTACTCCACAGTTCTGTATGCTCTTCCAATGACCATAGCATATGAGTTGATTGAAAGCGCGTGGTTGTCTGGCTAAACCATTGCTACTATTACTTATAAGCTTACATCTTACCGGATGGATCGTCAAGACGTTCGAAATCAAGCCTTCAGCCGACCTGAGCCCTGAGCCCTGAGCGTTAGGGTTGAATAATGCATCTGTGCACCAGCTGCTGGCAGGTTAGATTGCTTTTGGCATTTTCGCATTTTCAAGTTTTTCTCGACATTTCTCATTTCTCAATTTTCTCCTTAATCCTTAATTCCTCAAATTGGTAGCTTAACTCCTTTGTGGAGCAAGTCTCCTTTTCTCTGCCGTCTGCTAACTCTCATCGGCCCCGCACCCAACACTGCACCGACCACACCACCACCACCACCACCAACACACCAGCATCGATCACGCTCAGGTCCCACTACACACCTACAACCTGCTTACCGCTTGACTGCCCAGATTTCCACCCATTTGCCCGTAACTTGTGAGGTCACAATAAAAGTACGAGCAGTCGCACTTTTCAACAGCTAATTATTAAAAAGCTAAATTCAAACGCGCGCTTGACGAGCCAAGAACTAAGAACACAATATAAACAAAGCATAGCAATCGAGCGAACAAGTCATCTGCTATAGACACATCACATTTCTTGCCTATAACTACAGAAATTAGCAACACACTTAATAGCCCACTCAAGAACTTCTGGCATATAGGCGACTCAAGTTAAAATAACAAAGAAGCTATCACATCCCAATAAAAAAGCAATTATTGAGAGCTTAAACGATAGACAATTGTATGCACTATCCCAATAACAGAAACAAAAACTAAGTCATACCACACTATCATCAGACCAGAATTACTAGACTTATATTCATTGAGTTGGTAACGCAAATACAACCCATCGCTATTCACGAATAAATTAAATCATACTGTACATTAGCCTACCTGTTACACTACAACTGAATCTCATTCCCTCACATACATTCCCAGAACTTAGTTGACCTATTCATTACTACATTTATTACCGAAAAATACTCATAATGTCATTACATGCATCAAACTTATCCCACGAGGACTTGTCTGCTTCTTTGAATAGACTGTCGCTCAGTGCCAATCTGCCTGCTAATCTCAGTCTTAATCACTCAGCTCAATCTTCGAGTACCATGAGCAAGCAACTAAACAACTCTAACTCTAGCACAAACTCGAGTTCAAACTCCAACCCCCCATCCTCCAGTTCTGCTTATTCGATATTAAAGATAAGAAACATCCCTAAAGACGTTACGTTAAGAGAGGCTTTTTTAATCTTCTCCTTATGCCTGGATGATGTGTGCTTTGTTGACATTCTACAGGATACGAATAATAGCAACCCGGTCATTTTTTCCAAGTTTTATTCAGCTAAGATAGCCAGTCAAGTGTTTCAGCTACTCAATAGTAAAAACTTATTTGGAAGTGCCTTCCCGAAGGTTCAGTGCGAATTGAGTCACGAGACTAACAATGAGCCTTCAACAAACCCTGTTACAAACAATTACCTGTTCTCAAATCCATTCACCTCCTCGGGTACTCAGCAGTCAACTCATTCACCAACGACGCCCAAAGCCGAGAATACAAACTTCTCTGAGAATAGTAATGCCATTATAAACTCCAATGCCGGTGCAAATACGAACACAAACACAAACACCCTTACTGCTGTTGGCACCAAAACCACCATCAACGGTAACAATAGTAACAATCTCAACAACAATACAAACGATCCTTTGCACTCTTTGAACAAAATCTCCATCATTAACACTGCGGCCGGTAATGTTACTGGTTGGTCAAACGATACATCAACACCTTTGGCTACACCAAGTAATAATTCTAAAACCATTAGACCGGACAACCTCATTCTTACCAACCTCAACCCAGCAAGCCATTCTGCCTCTAAGCTCAATAGCTCAGATATGACGACTCATCCTAACACTCCAGGCCATCAATTACACACGCCGTTATTAAATGAGTGGAACAGCAATGGATATTTCATGAGTGACATATCCACGCCAATCAATGGACATTTCCAGCAACAGAACCAAGGGCAATCCCAGCAACAACAGCACCAACAACCATCACATATGGAAAATATTTCTCAAGCCAATACACTTACAGAGGATGTTTTAAACATGTCCAACATGTCTTCACATTCTCCAACTCACATATCTACACTTGCAACATCCTCAAACACGAATTCGGCACAACTGTCACAGCAGCAGCAACAACAACAACAACAACAGAAGTCACTCATGGAAGGTAATAGCGCCATTCCTGATTTATCTTTGCTAGCTAGGGTTCCTCCACCGGCTAACCCTGCTGACCAAAACCCACCTTGTAACACACTTTATGTTGGTAACTTACCTCCAGATACGTCAGAGAATGAGTTGCGTTCGTTGTTCAGACCTCAACCTGGTTTCAAGAGACTTTCATTTAGAACCAAGCAGACCAATGGTGTTTCATCCCATCACGGTCCAATGTGTTTTGTTGAATTTGAGGATGTGGCATATGCTACGAAGGCATTGGCGGAACTGTATGGTAGGACATTACCTCGTCAGAATGGTTCCAGTAATAACAAGGGTGGTATCAGGTTAAGTTTCAGTAAAAATCCATTGGGGGTTCGTGGCCCTGGTCAACAGAGGAGAAATTTACCGAATTCCTCTAATATCTCATCTAATTCTACCTCAAATTCAAACATTTCTAATGGACAACCACAATTGGGGCAAGTATCCATCCCTGGTGTTCCACAATCATCCACTACCTCAACATCAATGTCATCCAATACAAACCAACCTGCAATGGTAACTAGACAAAGCAGTGCTATCGCTAACGGGTCCGTTAATGACACAAACATTGCACCATCATACCAGCGTACCAATTCTTTACCGCTGCAAGTTTCAATGGGCCTCAACGGTATGAACAACCTGAACAATATGAACATGATGAACGCCATGAATGCCATGCAAGGTATGAATGGTATTTCAAACATGAATAGCATGAATAACATGAATAACATTGGCATGGGAATGACTTTGAATACCATGAATGGGATGAACATGAACGGTTTGAATTTCTCGAATGGTCTGAACCTCGGCATTAATGGCTACGAGTTTATGAGTCAAGGTCAACAACAACAACAGCAATCATCTCAAGAGCAAGCCCAACAAACACAGCAACAAGCATCTCAACAACAACAGACATCACCTCAGTTAACATAGCCTCAAGAGCATCAATTATCATGAATCATTAACCCGGTACACGGTGTACGATCCCTTTACTTCTTTCAATATTTTCATCTTTGCCTTTCTTCAATCAACATTATTTCCTTTTTTATTTTGGCTAGTTATGGTTTCATGGCTAGCGTATTTCTTTACTCTCCTCCTATACACTATTTCTTCCTTTGACAATTTAAACCTTGTTGTCTTTCATTTAGATTTCTTTTTATTTTTTATTTGCAGGTCTAAATCATGGCTATCCTTTTGCAATCACCACTTTACTCTACTTTACATTACATTACTTTATCAATAGATATGATCATACTCTGTATAATACATTAAATTAAATAATACGAATTCAAACTGAATAAATAAATGACGCTGTACTTCAAATGTGGAGAAAATTTATCGGAGAGAAAGCTAACTAAGTCTCACATGCTGGTCCGTTCCTTTGTAATGGGCCATGTCGAACCCCCACTCATCGGCAATATCCTTACTGATGAACCTACCTCCGAGGTAATGTTGCACTTTATCTGAGATTTTTTGACTGCAAGGTTTAGGTGCTGTCAAACTGACTAAAACATCCGGCATATAGTTTTCAGTCACAGATCCTTCAACTGGGCCTTCGTCAACATCCCAACCACTAGGCACATCAACTGCGACTATCTTTTTACCATTCTCACGTTGTTGTTTGACCATTTCCAAGACTATTTCATCAAAAGGGTCTCTAAGTGGAGGGTGGAAAGAAAACCCAAACAAGGCATCAACAATAATATTGGAACTTCCAATCATCTCATTAAACCTCGTCGCATTATCCCCCTTTATAACTTCAACATCAAATAGTTTCAATTGTGTGCACAAATTCTCATAAAATGGATTTTTACCAACTCTAGGCATGTATACCTTCACATCCTCATACCCAAACAATTTCAAGTGTCTCGCAGCAACAAGACCATCACCACCATTGTTACCCGGACCACATAAAATGAGCACGTTGGGGTTTTTCACAGGTTCAAAAGAGGTATACACGCTCTCTGCAACGGATAGACCGGCAAGTTCCATGAGTTGTTCGAGAGTGTAACCGAGTTTGGACATCAATGATGCATCCAATGCTGCTGCTGATTTCGCTGTAAGATATTTTAATGCCATAGTAACTGTACTTGTTATTGAATGTTTCAATAAGCATCGCACCGACCGACCATTCTGCCTACATCGTCAGCAATGAAAGGAAGAAAGAAGCTGTACCCTCGGAGCTCATGAAATGATCGTGGGACCACTCCGTGGGTAGTCGAGCCTCCACCAGTTTGAGCTACAGCCGTGCGGGTCTGCGTATTTGCTGTTTGTATTTTGGAGAGCGACGCGTCGGTTCGCGAAAAGAGCAGTTGCTCGTGGGTTGTCGCAAATCATAAAATTCGATCTAACAACAGACACGTAACGTACCTGACTGAAATAGAAGGAGAGACCGCCGAGGACGTGAGAGCTGGGGTTGTTGTCAGGGGGGAACCGCTGCAGTCTGAACAAGAGGCAACGCACACAAGCACTCTGGCACAAATATGGCTCCATATATCCGCAAGAAGGACAACAGACGTGCGATCCGTTTCACGCTGCTCGTCACAGGTGCACAAGGTACCGGTAAAACGTCATTTGTCAATTCTCTTCTGGATCAGAATATTTTACCACATAGATTCCATTACAACAGTGCTGAGAAGAATGGTAATACCATTCCAAAGACCATCACTTACTCGAACTTATCGACGCTTAATGCCTCTGAAATGATGAGAAGTTTCGATCCAGCAACTGCGCATCAGGAACCGGGTGTCGCCATTACTGAAACTTCAGTGGAAATCGTTGATGAAGATGATTCCAAAATATTATTGACCGTCATTGACACTCCTGGGTTTGGTGATAACATTAATAATACCATCTGCATTGAGGAAGTTTGTAACTTCCTCGAACAACAGTTTGATTTTGTACTTGCCGAGGAAACTAAGGTGAGAAGAAACCCTAGATTCGAAGATACCAGAGTTCACGCATGTCTCTATTTCATAGAACCTACTGGACACGGTTTACGTGAGCTTGATATTGAGTCAATGGCTCGCTTTTCCAAGTATGTCAATGTGATCCCAGTCATTGGACGTGCAGACTCCTTCACTGTTTCCGAATTAACAAACTTCAAGAGAAATATCCTTCAGGACATTGAAAGGTTCAAGATCCCTATATTTCAATTCCAGGCGGACGAAGATGAAACTGATCCTGAGATTATTGAGGAATCTCGTTATTTGTCCAGACTTCAGCCGTTTGCCATTGTGACATCAGATGTTGAAGCCACTGTAGGGGATAAAAAGACTCGGGTTCGGAAATATCCTTGGGGTGTCATTGATATCAACGATACCACCGTTTCCGATTTCCCAATTTTGAGATCAGTATTGCTTGGATCTCAATTGCAAGATTTGAAGGATATCACTCACGATTTCCTATATGAAGCATATAGAACTGAAAAATTATCGAGTGTCGCAGATTTGAAGGACGATTTTGCTGACTCAACAATAGGAACTAATCATCAGCGTGGTGGAATTGCTTCAAATGAACCACCTTCCATGTCTAACCTTGCGGAAATTGCACAGTCTCAGTCAATGGCAAAGTTTGATATCTCTGAAAGAAATAATGGCAATGTTAACGACGTCACAAACGCCCTTTCCAAAACCACAATCGATGAAACCGACGAAGACGGACTCGACGGAAATGAAAACAATGAGATCAACCACACGCAGAACACAGATATCATTGACGATGACACATCAAAGGCAATTCACCGCGAAAGCGTGTATGACGCCGGTGTTGTTTCCAATGCATCACAATCAACGCTCGTTAAACCACCTGCTATTGACAGAAGTGTCGCAAACTCCCCACAAACCTCTTCTCATAGCAATAACGGCTCATTTACTGGATACCATCACTCACCACAGTCACAAGTTGATCCAAAGAAGTTACGTAAGATCAGTGAGACTGTCCCATACATATTGAGGCACGAAACTTTACGTACTAAGCAAGCGAAACTGGAAGAATTAGAACGTCAAAGTGCCATTGAGCTTGCTAAAAGGGCAGAGGAATTGGAAAGAAAGGCCAAGGAATTGAAACTACGTGAAGCAATGCTTAGAGAGCGATTGGAAAAATCATCAAGAGTTCAATCATACAGATCTGACGACGTCTCTTCCATTAACACCGCTCGTATGAACCAAACAAGTGCGAGTACACATGAGGTTGCAAGTGTTGCCAGTTCAAGCACCGATCGAGGAAATTGATCAGAAACAGGAGTCAGAGGTTTCGTAATGTCTACTATTCAAAGAACAAACGATAATTGTTTGTCTTTCCCAATTTGCTTCGTCTGCGACAGCTGTTACTTTTTCTCTTCTTTCTTACACATACATTTCAATATACCATGCAAATCATACCAAGTAAGAGACCCTGTACGTATAAGAACAGAATCGCAAGGACCAACCGCGATATCTTTCGTAGAGCATATAAGTTCGTCATTCCGTACAGCAGTCGGAAATTGTGCCAACTCTCCGCGAGGCACGCGATCCCGGGGAAATCAAGTCTAAACGGTCGCGTTAACTCCACCGGGGACCGGAAAGGTTGCCGCCAGCACCCAGCACGATGGACGTATTTAAACCATGTGTGAGGCGCCTCCGTTAACAGTTGTTGGCTCTTTCCTATCTGCAAGCCATCATAACGTGTCACCCCTGTATCTTGTTCTTCTGAAACCTTCTTATGTACAAAAGCTTAATAAAGAACACCAAAATGGCATCTAAGGCAGCAGGCATTGAGATTGAAGCGTTATCCGAATGGACCAAAGAGTTCAAGACTGATCTCAAGACACAAATCGGTGCTTCTGTTTTACAACATTCCAACATTGACGAAGTCTTGGTCAACAGAGATCAAGAGATTGCAGACAAGAATGTCTTCAACCATAAGATTGAAATCGAAGGTACACCAGTCATGGACCAAAAGGCCTCTGGTCGTTGTTGGTTATTTGCATCCACTAACATGTTAAGGGTGGTTGCAATGAAGAAGTACAACATGAAGGAAATCAAGCTTTCCCCTTCTTATTTATTCTTCTACGACAAGCTGGAGAGAGCTAACTACTTTTTGGAGCAAATCATTGACACTCACAATGAACCTGTGGACAGCAGATTGATCCAATGGTTCTTGACTAACCCTGTCGAAGATGGTGGTCAATTCACCATGATGGCATCCATTGCTGACAAGTACGGTATCGTTCCAGACCAAGTCTTCCCAGATAGTTTCAACACCACTACTTCCAGAATCATGAACAGAATGCTCAACTTCAAGTTACGTGAATTTGCAATGACCTTACGTGACGCACTTGATAAGGGTGAAGATATCACTGAAACGAAGAAGAATATGCAAAAGGAAGTCTACCGTTTACTCACTATGTTCTTAGGTAATCCACCTAAGCCAGAAGAAGAATTCACGTGGGAATTTTACGACAAGGATGGTAAGTACAACTCCGTCACCACTACTCCAAGAAAGTACTCTTCCGAAGTTTTGGACTTCAACTCTCCTGAGTTTGTTTCCTTGTTGAACGATCCAAGAAACGAGTACAACAAAATGATCAAGGTTGACAGATTAGGTAACATTGCCAACGGAAATCCAGTCACCTACTTGAACCTCGAAGCTGAGAAGTTGTCACAAGCTGTCATTAACCGTATCAAAAACAACAAGCCTGTTTTCTTCGGTAACGACACTCCAAAGTTCATGGACAAGAAGCGTGGTCTTTTAGATACAGATCTCTGGGACTTCAAGCTTCTTGGTTACGACCATGAATCCATGTCCAAGAAGGACCGTGTCTTATATGGTGACTCTTTGATGACCCACGCGATGTTGATCACTGGTGTTCACGTCGATGAAAACGGTAAGGCGGTTCGTTACAGAGTTGAGAACAGTTGGGGTACTAAGTCTGGTCAAGATGGTTACTACGTCATGACTGAAAAGTACTTCCAAGAATACGTCTACCAAGTTGTCGTTGAAAAGGAAGAACTTGCAGCATTAGGTATTGATGCTTCCATTTTAGAATCCAAGGACCAAATTGTGCTCCCACCATACGATCCAATGGGTGCTTTAGCTTTATAGTTTCAGAAGGAAGGGCGTGTAATTATATATAGAATACTAAATCAAGATAGATTGCTATCATGCGGTGTAATCTTTATGTTATGGCTAACCGCTAAGACTGGAAACGTAGAAGTGGGGGCAGAAGGCAGAAGCAAGCTGCTTCAAACTTCAAAGGTCGGCCGAGCGCGATTTGTGAAGTCAAAAATTGAAACTTCAACAATCGGACCAGGATGCTCGCTTGTTGCCAGCTGTTTCACTATATGGACACTATGAACTTTATACCGGAGAAGGATCTGGAAACATCCCCTTAGAAGGTCAACTGCTTTTGGATCACTTTGCAATAACCAGGTTCTGTTGGTTTGGGTTAGAATAGGCGGCAGATCAGTTCAACCAGGAGTTATATTTTAGATTCTGAGTACTGGCACCACAGATCGCGGCTACAGAAGGACAAGTTGATCTAATATTAGAACCACACATTCATCTCTTCCTTGATAAAACCACAAAGAGCTTTGCGAATATTACACAACAATTAGAATGTATATCACGTGGCTGTACAAAGTTTTGCTGTGCTTGCTTTTCAGTAATGACACACTAGCAAAATGTCACAATAACCATCAAAAAGATCACGAAAATCACGACTACTTTGTCATCGAAACTAATGGCAATAGAAGCGTTGAAAACCTCGAGCAACTGCATCCAGATTGGAAATACGAGCATACGGTTGACTTCCTGGATAATTTCCATGTTTTCAGTTTCCCCAAGGGACACAAGGATGTGGGAACCTTACAAAAGACGATTTTCCAATCAATTGGGAACAAAGTAAAAGAAGAGAAAGCAGGTTCCCTTCTGAAGCGGGAGGAGAAAGATTTCCTGGACTCTTTACTTGAAAGCAACGTTTATGGCTTATATCCATTACGCGAGAAGAGACTCGAGAAGAGAATGCCGATCTCAATCGATCATGATGTCGACTACGAATCAATTTTCAAGAGAAAGCAAGACTACATCATTGAACAGCAACAGAAAGTGGCGGAGGAGTTCGGAATTAATGATCCTATTTTCAAAGATCAATGGCATATTTTCAACGTTGCATATCCAGGGCATGATGTCAATGTCATCCCGGTATGGAGAATGAATATTACCGGTAAGGGGGTTGTCACCGCTCTCATTGACGATGGCCTTGACTATGAATCCGCAGATTTGAAAGATAGATATAATGCTGATGGATCGTGGGACTTTAATGACAACAGGCCAAACCCAAAGCCAATGTTGTCTAATGATTACCATGGAACTAGATGTGCTGCTGAAATTGCTGCATCCAAGGGTAACAACTACTGTGGTGTCGGTGTTGCATATGATTCTCAAGTCGCAGGTATTCGTATTTTAAGTGGCGGAATTACTTCGGAAGAAGAAGCAAAAGCAATGGTTTATGGTCTTGACGTTAATGATATTTACTCGTGTTCTTGGGGCCCACCAGATAATGGGCGATCCATGGATGCACCAGAAAAAATTATCAGATCTGCTATCTTAAAGGGTATTCAAGATGGAAGAGATGGCAAGGGTGCGCTTTACGTTTTTGCAAGCGGTAACGGTGCATCAAGAGGGGATGGATGTAACTTTGATGGTTACACCAATAGCATTTACTCATTAACTGTCAGTGCTATTGACTATAAAGGTTTACACCCACAATACTCCGAATCTTGTACTGCTGTTATGGTCACCACATACTCATCTGGTTCTGGAGAGCATATTCGCACCACTGATATCAACGATGCATGTACGAAGAATCATGGTGGTACTTCTGCTGCTGCTCCTTTGGCTGCGGGTATCTATGCATTAGTATTGGAGGCAAATCCTGAGTTGACGTGGAGAGATGTGCAACATTTAACCGTGCTGAGTGCTGCAGAAATCGATCCATTCGATGACTCCTGGCAAGAAACCGCAATCGAAGGTAGAAAGTACTCACCAAGGTATGGATGGGGTAAGATCGATGCTGAGAAGATGGTGAATATGGCAATGGACAACTGGAAATTGCTGAAGCCACAATCATGGTACTATACTCCTTTCCAACTTCCAGATCTGTCCATCTCAAAAGTAGGTGAGGTTAAGGATAGCTTCAATGTGTCCAACCAGATCCTGGAGAAGGCCAACTTTGAAAAGATAGAACAGATTACAGTGACTGTCAATATCAAATCTGGTAGGAGAGGAGATGTCGAAGTCGACCTCATTTCTCCTAATGGTATTGTATCTAGCTTGGCAATGGCTAGGGCACGAGATGATGATAAATCCGGATTTCCAAACTGGACTTTCTCAACTGTCGCCCATTGGGGTGAGGATGCCGCTGGTGAGTGGACTCTCAAGGTGCGCAATGTCAATGATGGGAATACTGTGCAATTATTAGGTTGGCAAATACACTTTTTTGGTGAGTCTATCAACCCAGACCTTGCCAAGAGGTTTGATCTTAACGAAGACTATAGTACGATCAACAACGAAGACGAAGATAAGGACACAAAGTCCTCTACTACTGCTCTGGAGACACTCTCAACAACAACAGAACACCTGGAAGATGCAAATACTGCAACAGGGGAGGTTGATCTAGTTCCTACTAGCTCAGAGTTACCAGTGCAGACTACAGTAGATGCAATGCCTTCTTCCACAAGCTCTGTCGACATTCCTACTTCAACGTCATCACCAGAAGACCAAGAAAATGGTAATGGGAGCTACCAGCATAAGGACACATCTAAGCATTATGTTGCGTACTTCTTAGGTCTCATTGTTGTTGGTTTGGCCATCTTGGTGTACCTTATTGTCAATAGACGTAAACCAGGACGTGCACGTCGAAGAGAGGACTTTGAATTTGATATCATTCACCCAGATGATGATGAGAGCAGCAGATTTGAGTTTGATGATGACGAATACGACGATGATGATGATGAATTTAATATCAGTGACTTTGATGAAGATCATCCAAATCTCAATTCAGATAAGCTTGATAAGAAAGCTGATACTGCTAACGTGAACTATGATGAATCTTCCGAATTTGATCTTGGAACTTCAAACTTAAGTGGTTACGAAAAATCAGACAAGATCCTAGAGGATGCCCGTGCGAAAGAAAGGCGAGAACAGCAGGTTATTGAAGCTAAGCAACACTTTACTCGTCAGGATGAAGACTTGTCGCACGAACGCAGTGGTCTTATAGAAAGTGATGATGTAAGAAGTGCTGATGAAGAGGCTGGTGATGGTGATAAAAGCAACGATGGATCCAACCAGAGACTGATTGTATAATACTTATATAAGCGCATGCCCTTCCTCTCATTTGTAGAAGAATATAGATCATAATATCCCCATTTTAAAAGCTCCTAAGAACAAAGATTTAAAATCAAAAGGTAGGAGGGCAACAAATTATGTGTCGTTCATACTTGCTACAAATTTTACTCCAAGAAGACTCCATAAGAAGGCAAATTGCACATCCAAGCACTTTAAATCTTCAACCGAGAAATTTCAAATCCTTAATAATACTTTAAATCGTGTAATGATGACTTTAGAGAATTGCAAACAGGTTTTTTCCAAAAAATGTTCGGAGGTGTTTGCATTCTTTATAAAGTTTCTCACAACACAAAAATATGCTTACCTAAAAAGGCTCTGAAGTAGTTATTATATATGTAATGATTGTAGCAGTAACCTTTATGACATTACACGCAATGCCTTTGAAGGAATAAATGCCAATCAAATTGAATACTGGAAGACTTACACAATAAAAAGTGTATAGGAGTTGTTGAAAAATATGCAAAGTATTATCCGTACCGACTGTAGTATTGAGGAAGGGGAGATATTTACAGTTTTAGCAGTACAATGAAGCAAGGCACATCAAGCTTTATGAACTACGCATGGTATACGTATTGAGTGAATACAGGATGTTGCTATCACATCAAAAGATAGGCGAGGTTTACGGTAGGTATTATAAATGTATAACTAAACACAGTGTAAATTTGCAAAGTTTTCCGAGCATCAACTCCGTCAAAGTTTCCATTTAGACATTTAATTAGGACAAGCTAGATACCACTAGTTTTTGTTTATTTGATACAGTAATATCAGTTGATAATTTACACCACCTACCTTTATCATGGCATCACCAGCAGCAAAGCCACAACCTCCACAACCACGCGCGAAGGCTAATACCGATGCATCAACAGGAGGTGATCAGATGAAGAACGCAAACGTAAACGCACAATCAAAGTCGAAAACTACTGGCAAACTATCTTTGTTTGCCAAATATAATGCACTACCATTTCGTGTGAAGCTTTATTTATGGATATCCACTGCTGGTGTTGCATGGCTTGCAGATTCTGTCAGCGATCGGATCTTTGAACAGAATATGATTGATGTAGAGGCTAATAGAAGAGTTGAGATGGAACTAAAGAAGATGAGAGAGGCGGAGATAACATTAAGCAATGGGAAGAACTAGGGATTACCGGTACTTGCGAGGTCACATAGTTAACTATTGCAGTTTTGTTGATGGTATGTATCGCTATGAAAAGTTGACCGTGGAAGTTTGAAACCTGGAAGGAAGGTCACGAACTCCCAATTGAGTAAGGTATTCAGATCGCAACAATGATTGACCACCATTAGGCGATTATGTACTAGTTAGATCACATGAGATGAGCGATTTCAATTTCTAAACATATATGATTAACATGGAAATACAATAGATTATAACTTATTTAATTAGATAACGAAAATGCAATTCTAGAAATGATTCAAGCACTTCTCTTCAAACTAGACACAAACTCCAAGAACTTTGCTGGGTTTGCATCAACACCCCTGGTGTAGACAAACTCGGATGCCAACTTTGTTGCAAAAATAGCCTTCAAGTACGCTTCAGGAACTCTTTGGAGAACATTCTCCAAACCGATCTCTTCAAGTAGTAATTTTGGTAGTGCCTTGATCAAGACCGCGTTACGGAATTCAACATCGTCAGACCATAATTCCTTCGAAGATGAAAGCTCATCTGCCAACTTGTTGATTGCAAGGGAAAGCTCATCTGACAAATCTGCAAAAGACTTTTTGGTTTGTTGACGAAGCTCCCAGAGCATGTTGAATTCGTTTCTGGCATTGTTGACAATAATGGATTGAACTTCCTTCACATAAGCCTTGTAGAAAGTTGGAAGTTGCTTGGTCTTAGCATCCATACAGAACTTGTTCTGAAATTCATCGTCACTGAGAGATAAAGCAGCAAGAACTTCAAGTGAGGAAGAGGTCACACCACCCTTGTTTGCAGAGGCATCCTTCAAAACGATTGCACCAGCCTTCTCTAAAATATACTTCGCAGCCTGTGTGATGAATAGATTAGCACCTTCAATAAGGATTGGAATGATGGACTTACCAGTCTTAGGATCTAACAAAGTGTTGACAGTGGTGACATCAATGGAATTTGGTCTACCACCACAAGGGGTCCATAAGTTAATGAAATTTGGTGGGTAAATCTCTTGTAACTTTAAGTGGAATTGGTTTCTGAATTGGATACCACTGTGAACAAACTTACCATTTGGCAAAGTAATGTCCTTATCTTCAACCATGACTGCATAACCTCTTGGACCCAATTTGGACTTATCAAATTTATTGTTACCAAATCTGTTGTTGGCTAATCTTAACAATTCCTGCTTGTCAATACCATCTTCGTCAACAATGACACCAAAACCATCAACAAGTCCAACATACTTTTCTTCACCGGACAACTTAATTTCATTAGAACCTAAGTCACCATCACCACCACCCATTTGCAACTTGTTAATCTTGGACCAGTCCTCAATGTTCAACTTAGAGTAAACACCCTCAGTGAAAGCTCTAACACTCAAAGTTGTCATACCATATTCATCATGAGGAATACCACCAAGTTCTGGAGACTTACCAGTGAAAAATGCCTTCCATGGGAAACCGAAGGATGCACCTCTCTTCTTGGCGTGTAAAGTTGCCCAATCGACAAAACCTGCAGTGTTCTCATCTGGGCCCAAATAGAGCATCTCAGGTTTGTTGTATAGATCGACAATCTTTTCTTTGGTTGGATCGTTCAAGATGAGCAAGTCAAGCAAGGAATCAATGTATTTGACGAAACATTGCTTTTGTTTCAATTGTGCAGCACCAGGATTAATCAAAATGACACCCTTGGAACCACCTTCTGGAATATCTTTGTTCTTCTTCTGTTGAGTGGAAGCCAAGTTGTAGTTTTCATCAAACATTGATCTCATGTTCTTCAAGTAAAAGTCTTCAGAACGAGAGAGAACAATTCTAATACCACCTCTAGCGACATCTCTGAATCTAATGTGGAAACCTCTAAAGTCGGAACCAACGACAAAGAACATACCAAATGGGGTGTTTGGATATTCACTCTTTGGTAAGAAAGAAGCATCTAATCTGAAAGAGATGGCAATCTTGGAAGTGATGAAGAAGTTCGTCTTCAGAACGGATTTGTTGAAAGCATATAAGACCTTGAGAACAGTTGCGTATCCATCGTTGGTGACATCCCCCATAACCTTAGCAAATTGTTCATCATTCTCAATTCCTTCAATTTGAGATGTTCTTTGGTAAGATAAGGTCTTGATCAAACTAGACTTGGTGGTGTAATGTTTGTCAACAAAGTTCTTGTACAACTGTTGAATCAATTTGAAGTTGAAGTTGAAGGTTTCAACAATGAATGATTCAGTGAAAGTCTCAGAGTTGAATCTCTCCTTAATCTTGCTAACCAATTCAACAGTCTTTGGGGTGACATTTGGAGAAGATAAAAGTAGAGTCTTCAAAGCTTGGAACTCAGGACCAGATCTGTTCAAAAAATGGGTGATGAATATAACACCACAATGAGCGTAAATACATTCTTGGATGGACCAGATACCAGATTCAAAGTTTGAATAGAACTTGTTGTCAGGGATACAGTAAAGTAAGGAAGCATCCTTTGCCAATTGTAGAGATGTCAGGGAAGAATCCAATTCTGCATTGGAGTTAATGTCCAAATACATTGAGATGATTGTGTAATCATTCTTAAAGTTTTCAACATATTTTCTCTTCAAGTTAACTTTGTAGTAGTTAGCCAAAGTAGATAAAGCTGAATTGTATCTATGAGAGGTACCCTTCTTGTAACCAATGATAATTCTCAATTCATTGGTTTCCGCCAAAGTGTAATGCTTGACAACTGGGCCTTCAGTCTCCAAAGATTGGTCCAAGATTTCAGAGTACAATGCCTTAGTGTGGTTAGTTGCAATTTTAGAGAAAGTGGCATCAGAGATGGAATCAATAGAGGATGAAGAAGCATCAGTTGAGGAGAAGTCAGATTTGTAGACAAAATGACACTTGAGCAATTCACCGTTAGTGAAGACGGAGTTGAAAGATTCCAATCTATAAGACTTATCCTTCAAATCCAAAAAGATGTCATCAATTTCCTTTTCAAAGCTGGAGTTACCATCAGTGACTGTTTCAAAGAAGACTGCATTGTTCTCATTAATTTTCTTGTAGTGGATTCCACCTGTAGAATTGAACTTTGCATTGATCTTAGCTGAGTAAAGTGAGAGGATGTTAGAAGCGATGTTATCAATTGAATCAGAGGCAAAGTAGGTGTCGTCGATACCCAAGTCATTGTAAAATGATTCAACTTCAGATTCAATCAAGTTTTCAGGAATGAGACCGTAAGAGTCCAATTTATCCATGACACTTGCCTTCTGTTCATTTTTGGACTTGAAAGGGGTTGCCTGATATCCATTGTTAATGATTTCATCCTTTGAGAGGTTTGAGAAGGAAGACTCTGAGAAGTTGTTGTCCAAAGTCAAGCTTTGAATGTTTGGAATTGCCAAAGACATGGTCAATTAAGTGTTTGTTTGTTTGTTTGTTTGTTTGTTTGCTTGTTAGCTAGTTGCACACGACTTCTAACTATTACAAGTAACAATAGTAGTATTTGCTGATGAGGGCAAAAGAAATAAAAGGGGATTTGATCCTTTAAATAAGAGAATGAAACGATCTACAACATTTCAACAAGAGAACGAGGGGGGTGAACGAAAGAGACAAGAAACAGCATCAGGAGGGGAGTGTAGTGGGGTGTGTGGTGTGTGACCCGGATACTCTTGGCGGAATGTGATGTTGTGGAGAGGCGGGGGCGGTATACTTTTATACGCCGTGACTGTGCTCTGTGCTCTGTGGCAACTCCGAGCCCCGAAGCCGAAGCCATAGAGCGAAAAAGCTGTCAGAGTCAGCGCCAATTGGAATGTCCGCCTCGACTTGTCGCCTCCCGCCTGTTACCGCTAAGGCAAACCATGCAGGGCCCCGCTGCCCGTACGGCAATGCCATACGCGGTAAGCTGTTCGCTGTTCGCTTCAAGACGGCCTTCAGCTTTACGTACGGCAATACAGATCGTAACCAGTAGATCGAAGAATCTGCCCGCCGAGACCCGAGAGCGGACAGTGGCGGCCTTAGCGGCCAGCCTGTTCGGAACAACTCCCTCAAGTCTTAAGGCGAGCAGTGTCGATCGGCTAGCGGGAAAACCCTTCAGCGGGTACGTTCTTGACAGATAACGGTATCTCAGCGCTATATACTGCAATCAGCAATAATTTACGTGTTAACTCGGACCACTAACCATATATGCAACTGATATGAGGGAATATAGATAAGGTATGAATTTGCGTGAATTAAAGAGTCTCTCCCTCGAGGCTTATCGTTCTGACAGGGTTGTTGCCTGATGTAGCTATTTACGTGCTGATTCTTCAGCGGCTGAAGGCTGAAGTAGTGAATTACCAACAATTGATGTGCATTTCGCTGTCAGCACTGAGCATTGTAAACTGCAAATACCCCCGGGGTAGAAACCAGAGAGGAGAGCAGAGAGGGGAGAGTAGGCTCAGCTAATTTGTCTCCGCAAGCTTAACACTTCACATTTCACATGCTCCACAGCTATATCGCGCCAACAAAAACAAATGGTTCAAAATGCGAAAATAAGTCTGTTTCAGGCACGAAAAAGGAAAAAGGAAAAAGCAAACAACAGACAACCGCAGGATCAAGAATCGAGACCCAGACATGGCCTAGGAACGAGTGTGCATAGAAATAGATTGGCAATCACTTCATTAGTTCGATCAGGGCTAGCACGCGGATTGCCAGCATACTCAGATCAAACTTGCGATACGCGTCTCTCAAAGAAGTTGCACTTGAAATATTCTCTAGTGTCGACGAAACTACGAAACAACTTAAATCCGCCATCTAGTTGCGTGCAAACTGAATTATAGATCAGATATCTTAAATAAATCTTACATCATATACCTGATACCTCACAATTATGCAAAATACACAGAATCGTGCTTACAGGCAGAGTCTCAAACAAAGGGAGTCATCGTATGCACCTAACAAGTCTCTTCCATCATCATCATCATCATCATCATCAAATGCGTTCAATATTTATGTTGTTACCACCATCGCAGTTGGCGCAATATCATGGATTATCGCATTTGTTGGATCCATTGCAGCATCACAGAGCCTTGACTACTTCCCCAAATTTACGTGGTGGGGGCTCGTCTTTGAATTATTTATTGTCATCATGTTACCAATCATTTACTTTCTGGATATGATTATCTACTATAGATCATTCCTCATTTCACTTGTCGCTATCGGATTCATATACACTTCCAACTCTACAAACAATTTAGTCTATTATTCAGACTCTTCTTCCTCGGCGGCGGGGACCGGATTCATTCTTCTCAGTATTGTCAACTTTCTGTGGCTCTTCTATCTCGGTTCAGACTCCCAATCTCCTATAATAAGCTATATTGACAGTTTTGGTGGCCCATCATCTCCATCGGCAATTACTACAAGAAGGATGAGTTCCATGCCTAACGGAAGGTTTGCATCTAATACATATAGTTATGCAAATGGCACCCAATCTACCGCTAAACTACACGGTGCCGACCACACTGACGTGTACAGTGATAACGTTCATGAACTTGCCGGTTTTGAAAATCCAGTCTCAAGCGAAAATGTAACTCAGATGGACGATCTCGAACTTAATGACTCCGCATACAGAGCGAGTGGAATCATGCAACCTCCCTTTAGCAATATGGATCCAGAGGGTACGAATTTTACAGGTATTTCCTCAGTCTCGCAATATATGGAAGCATATCCAATTCTCGTACGTGGACTCTATGACTACAATGCCAGCCCAGAGGACGTCAATGAATTGTCGTTTAAGAAGGGTGATGTGTTTAGAGTGAAAAATACAAACGGTAACTGGTGGCAGGGGAAGAATAAAAATGGTGATATTGGAATGTGTCCTAGTAATTACCTTGAAATTGTCACTTAAGTGACGAGAATTTCTTCTCTTTCCATCCCATAAGTTCCCTTCCCTTCCCTTATCTCAATCTCTAACTTACGCTTTGTACTCTTTCTTTCTATATCTATCTTTGACGCTCTGTGCCCCATACATACATGCATAAAGCGCGCATCCAGCTTGTCTCGTTCACGCGTGTCCTGTCCGTTCGCGTCCGTTCGCGTCCGCGTCCGCGATTAAAAAACTTGTTGAGCTCTCTTTTCTTCACAGGCTGCAGGTGCATGCATGTTTTCATGAAAACAAACTACATACACCATGTACCCCGTTTGCAACGTACACGGATACTACGAGCCAGCAGCATCCAACCAATAATTGAGGGGCTTTAGGCACATATAATTACATGTCAACGAATATTCCTTCCACGGGGACACCAGCATTTGGATTGCGAGCCCGAGGGAGGCCCACAACAGCTGCTGCAACAACGGACCCTTCCACACTCACTAATCAGAGAAAAAGGTTTACAAACATTGTCGATGATATGGATGAAAACGCACTCTGTCCACCGGCATTGAGTCCCTATGCCCTTTGTGTTCTTGATGATAAAAGGAAAAGTGGAAATGAAGTCCCCAAAACGGAAAGGACAAGCTCTGCATTGGGTGAATTGACCGCATCACGAGCTAATACGATAACATCACATACACAAAGTTCGTCAACACTCAAACCCACAACGACAACACCTTCAACATCACGACATTCTAAGTTCATGAGGAAGCTTGGATTAGGTGCACCAAGGAGATTGACCGATGATGGATTCAAATCATTCACCCCCACCTCTGAGAGTAAGAATAACGATGGGGAAATTCCTCGAAAACACAACGATCAGCAGCAGCAACAGCAGCAACAACACCTACCACAAGCGGGAGAAACATCTCGAATATCCTCAGCAACACTAATCCAGCAACATACACAACTTAAGGAGTGTGTACAAGCCCCATTGCATATAAATTCACTTGAATCGCTGACACATACTATTGAGACACATAGAGATACAAACTTCAGAGTGACACGAGAACTACCAACACCACAGCGAATCTCGACAAAATCACAAAGGGAAGAACGCAAACATTCTCTCTCTAGAACACCTAACAAATATTCACCGTTACCAAAAAGACACAGCATTACTTTCAACACCACACAGAATTCTGCATCTAATCGGAGTGAAACACAAAAAACACCAACTAAAGGAATTGGTATCGATAAACAAGTTGACTCACCAGAATTGGGAAGAAGAGCCACAACGAATGTTAGTACCGACAATGGCGCTATGTCATCTCCACGAGGTATGACAAGTCAATACTCTCAACTTTACAACACCAACCAGCAAGTAAAGTATGCCCTAAATCTAGAAATGCCAACAGCGAAAGTGTCAAATGATATTGACACCAACATTGACCCCTTCCCAGATACGTCATCTAAGTTTGATCACATTCAATCTCTACTTGAAAAAAAGAAGGAAATTTATCAACTAAGGAAGGAAATTAAGCAATACAAAGAGGAACTGAACAATCAGCGGAGGGAAAATCTAGAGAATCGCAAACATTATGAATCATTTAAAAGAACAGAATCGCTGGGCGAATCTGATCAGAAAACTTTACAAATTAATAAACACACCTTCAAAGTGATAGAGCAAATAGGTAAGGGAGGATCATCTAAAGTCTATAAGGGCTCATCTGCCGATTCTCCGAACCGATATTTTGCTATCAAAGTTGTCAGTTTAGAAGATCAAGAAACATCGACCATAGAGGAACTTAAAGGAGAAATCAAAATATTGCATAAATTGAGACACTGCCCAAGAGTTGTTAGACTACTTGATTATTCTTTGTCTTCCACATATATTCATTTTGTCATGGAGTGCGGTGAGCTCGATCTTGCTACTGTTTTATCAACACGACATACAATGCCCCAATACTATGATTTGGAGTTCATTCGTTATCATTCTTTGGAAATGATCAAATGTATCAACACAATTCATCAAATGGATATTGTCCATTTGGATCTCAAACCAGCCAATTTTGTTTTTGTATCGGGAGTTCTCAAATTAATTGACTTTGGTATCAGTAATTCCATCAAGAGTCATACTGTCAATGTTTACCGAGAGTTTCAGATGGGCACTCCCAATTACATGGCTCCGGAAACATTGATTGATTTTGCGGAGAATGAGAATGGTTCAACTATCTGGAAGGTGGGTAAACCAGCAGATATATGGTCTTTGGGGTGTATATTGTATCAAATAACGTATGGGATAACCCCATATGCCATCTACACGGGAACAAAGAAGATTTTGGCAATCACCAATCCAACAGTTAGTATCAATTACCCCACGGATGCTGTGAATCTCCGTAAGAAAAACAAGGAAGTCAAATCCAACATGGTTCCTTCCAGTCAGACTGATGTACCAGAATCCGTTGAAAAGGTCTGTCCTTATTTGATAGACATGATCAAGAAATGCTTGATTAGAGATCCTTCCAAGCGTATCACCAGTGCTGAGCTCTCTAATCACATATTCGTCAAGCCCGTCATTGTTGACAAAACTGTAGTCAATGAGGTGGTTAAGGGCTGCGTTGGGTTTGGAAGCAGACATCCTGAGATGAAAAATGTTGCATTAGGAACTACAAAGAACGATATAAGTAAGGAAGACATGAGAGCATACGAAAGATTAGACAGATTGGTCGATGGAGTTTGGAAAAGAGTCAGTGGGGACAAGATTGAGTAAATTTTGCATAGATAGCATAGAAATACAGCATATTTGGAATTTAGTAGACTAGTTTTGTGATATTATATTATGAGTAGATAAACAACTGCAATGAACTTTGTGTGAACGGATATGGATCGGACATCGTACCATGCATGACGTGCAGAAGAACAAGCGTCCTATAATCCGCTTAACTTCCAGTGGATGGAATGCCCTTATAGTGCTTTGTCCATACATAAATCCTTCCTTTACTAGAAGATAGCCCAGGCCCGCGGAGGAAAGAGGATCCACGGCCCAGTCAGCAGAGCTGTAGAATGGAGGATACTTGTGGATAGTGGAGAATAACAACGACGTTTCTTACTTTACTAGGGTTGATAATTGCGAGGTTTTAGAGTGGTAATCGATAAATAGTGACATAGTGACATTGTGTGAGAGTCTACAATACTTCTGAAGGTGCGCTGTTCCTACATATTTAACGGGGACCCAACTTGTCCAACACTCTTGGTCCCTGTTCTTCCCATTCCTGTTTGGATATCCACATATGATCCTTGTCGGCCATAATATTAGCTAAGACTGCACCACCTATGAAGACCATGTGTTTTCTTCTTGGAGGATCCTCAATTCTGACCTTGAACTTGTCTAGTCTGGATGCATCACCCTTCAACACTTTGACGAACCATTGTTGCTTCAATTCCTTTTCCAGTCTAGATGGTAGACCTGGGTACATTGAAGAACCACCAGATAGGACAATGGACTTATAAAGAGTGGAACGCACATCAACGTCACAAGATTGAATGGAGTTGAATAAGGACTCACCGACACCAGGTTGTTCAACATCGACCAATGATGGCTGGAACAAACATTCTGGCGCTTCAAATCTTTCAGAGCCAATCTTAATCACTCTACCATCAGGAAGTTCATAGTTGCACACTAGCGTAGTGGTTTCATTAGCCAATTTGGTGTCAAAATCTAGATCATACGATGCATAACAGAGTTGCTCCTTGATTTGTCTAACGGTGTCGAAATCGGCAGTTCTGTTGAATGCATAACCTCTTCTTAATAGTAAGTTAATCAAGTTTCTGGTGACATCACGACCAGCCACATCTAATCTCTTTATTTGATGGTTCAAAACGACTGATTCATAAACTGGGACAATATGTGTGACACCATCACCGGAATCGACAACAACACCGGAGGATAAACCTTGTGCGTACAAGGCTAAAACGGCTTGAATGGCAACATAAACGCCTCCAAATTGGTACTTCTCAAACATCACATCACACATCGTCTCTCTGTTCTTCAATGGATTCATTGGAGGTTCAGTGAGTAAGACCTTACGACCTTGTGTATTTATCTTCATACGTTCATAGAATGCGTAGTTCCATAAATGCTCCATATCCTCCCAGTTCTTGATGATACCATTTTCCATTGGATATGATATTTGAAGCATACTTCTAGCTGCTGCTGCCTCATCACCGCACATGATATCCTTAATTTCTATATCCCCGGTGCTACGTTCCTCCGCACGTAAGATTGGACGACCAACCATAGATGGGAACGTATGGTCGGGGAAGTTTGTACCGGCACGGCCGATTTTGACGAACCCTGTACCTTGGTCCAAGACAATTGGCTGTGAATCCATTGCTGTAGTGTATGCGATTTGGGTGCTGTCTTAGAGGGCCTCCAAATGCTGCAAGGCGCAGGCAACCGCCTTCCTGTGTGTGCGATTGCTGTTAGGCTGTCGAAGAGTGAAGAGGCAGATTGAAGTGGATGGTCGCGGAATCTGGATCCACCATGAAGACTGAAGACTGAAGACACAGATTACGGACTACAGACTACAGACCGCAAAGACAAGACACGACGCCAATGGGGGGATTAATTGGTGATCGATAGCACGCTAAGCTACACAGTGGCAACAGTCTTGACCGTTTTGCTGCTCTGATCTAAAGTTATGTCCCCAAGAAGAGATACGGGATGCCTAACGAGACTCAAAGGTCATTTGATAATCGGACATCATGTTCTACCTTGTTGTAATCACTTGAAATGTGTCACTCTAGCCGAGCATGGACCTCTTCCGTCCACGCATTCTCACAGCTGACAACCTTCTCTCGACATCTTGCCATCCGCTGATTTTCTTCCTAGCACTGTAAAGATCGTAGTATCCTTCCAGCAACCACTCGTTATAGAGTTCAGAGTATTGTGGATGTGTAGATATGAGTGCCCTCTCAAGGACATAAAGGTCAACAGCTTTGTCTTCCACTAAGGCAGAGTAACTTGACAATCCAAAGTCGATCAACGCCAAACCCAATTTCTCATTATCTCCAGCAGTCTCCTTGACAAGCACAATATTCGAACTCGTCAAGTCACCGTGCACAATATCATTCAAGTGCAACTCTGCAATGGCGCGGCCAACTTCTCTCATGACATCTTTCGCTTGCACGCCAATAGCTTCGGATTGGCCTCTCTTCTCAATGTACCAGAGCCAGTTTTTCAAGCTGCTGAAATCACCATTTTCTAATCGAAACCCTAAAAACTCCATCCAGATCATACCATTGATAGCGTCCATCCCAATGAGTTTTGGTGCTCTCACTCCCAGTGTGTTGAGTTTGTACAATAATTTGGCCTCACTGGCCGTCCGACTTTTGGTTATCTGCATATCCAACTGTTCATGTCTGTAAGGTTTACGCGGACGGTACTTCACAATGTAATGATCCGTGTTACACAAGGAGGCTGGTTTGATGTCTTGTGGAAGATATGGATGTTGCGCATTGACGAAAACCAATGCTTCTGCACCTTGTGAGACTAATTTCAAGTCAAATCCGGACAGGGTTTGTTGAACTTTTTCTATAATTGCAGTGCTCATTGTCACTAGATAAATTCTGTGATGTTGGCTTGATGTTTGCAATCAATATCCCGGACAGGTTATACGAAGGAAAGAAAAAAAAGTATGATGAAGGGAGCAGGCGTAGTTTCTGATCGAAGGATTAGATAATTTCGATTTTCGAGCTTCACCACTTCCAAAAGCGGAAGCTTTGCATTAACTGTGTCGTCTGTTTACATGTTCATTTGCCAGCCTTGCTTATTACACAAGAGTTGCACATTATCCGTCAATCAGTGCGCATTCATATATCAAAATGTCCGAATTCGAATCAACAATACCCACACCAGCAACACCAGCTACACCTTTATACAATGATCAGCACTTTACTCCAGAAACACCCTCCAAATCCGTAACTCGTTTATCTTCGGCACAGATAGCACTAGCAACCAAGACCCAGCTCCCATTTACTACAACATACGAGGAGTTTGAAAAGTTCATAAGCGGTTCCATTACCAAAGCCGGCAGTGACATATCTTCCTCGTCTTCGACTGCAGCTACGGCAAGCACGTCTCAGTCTCCAGGATCTCCATGCACCCCGGATATCAACAACAGAAATATCAACGGTGATCATGTGGTAACACTACCAGATCCGAAAACATTCTTGAATCACTTAGATACTATATCACATTTGGAGAAGCGTCTTAATTACCGGTTTTTAGAACTAGAAGCAAAACTTCGATTTTTGCGACTTTTGACTGCCGGTACTGAAACCAACAAGTCTGAAATATCTGCGGTCGATGCAGAATCTGCACAATTGCAGGAGAAAGTTGATTCCTTAGAGCTGCAAGTTGCAGAAGCTAAGAAAGCTGGGAAAACTTTAAGAAAGAAAATTGGGAAATGTTTCCATCAAACTGAAATAAGGAGATGTATTGAAGGTAAGAGTGTGTTGGAAAGTGAGATGAAACAAATGCAGCATGAGATAGGCGAATACCGAAAGTATTTTTCCGAAAATGGATTAGATGATACCACTAGCGGAGACTTAGATGATGTAGACTGGGCGAAGGGTATGGTTGAGCAAGAACTGTTTGGTGGAGAAGCCCTGCTGCAGAAGGGAGTTGAGAAGCTCGACGATGAAGTGAAGGAGTTGAAAAGCAAACTTGAAAAGTTAGAGGCGTCCGTTGAAATTCTACACAATGAAGAGACGGAGTTAGACACCGAAATAGAAGCACTAGAATTGGAAAAGGCGAAACTACATTCACAGTTACAAGTTCTTGAATCTCATGAGATCACACCGGAAGAACTAGAGCTCATAGAAAAGAAGAAGAATCTACAAATTTTGACGTCTGCATGGAAATCGTTTTGATTCCTACATTTTGGTTAATTGATCAATTAGTACTAGTTCTGGTTTTCGTTTAGCAAAAAAATTAATAAAAAATATACCCCATCAAGCCCTAATCCTCATTCCTACGCATGAGGAAAGCACCCATCGCACCCAAGTATCCTTCATGGTTGAGGAAGTAAGCCTTCTTTTCACCTTGAGACCAGAAATCTATAGCAAAACTCAAGGTTCGAATGGTTTGATTGTGGTTTCGGATGTAAGAACCTGCAAAGTAAATTTTCTTCAAGTTGTACCTTTGAGCTTGTAGGTAGGCAATTTGGCCTATATTGTAAGAGACAGCATAAAGAAGAGAGCGTGCAATATCCTGCTGGTTGAATTTTGCAAGTCTCTCTTCTCGCGTCAGTTTGTGATGTTCAACATTGTTGTCATCGCCATCATTACCATTTCCAACAACTTCTTTGAAAACTTTTCCCATTGATGAAGCGATATGATTAGGCTTGAGTCCAATCTTGTTGTATCCAGTTCCATAGATATCACCCACTAATAAGTCAACGTTCTCATTGTTACCATTTGAGGCCATAACCAACATTTCGTCAAAGCTGTTACAATCGGTGAGAATGGATAAAAGCCCCCAAAGAGTACCCCCACCGAGGGAGGATCCTCCCACACGCTCAAAGTTTCCTTCATTAGGGCCTGTCACTTTGATCATGGAAACACCAGATCCAATATTCACTAGTAGGTAAGGATACACTGAGGATACCAATGATGTTTCCTGATTATCTCGTATAGTGTCTGCTGCACTTCCATTGTCGGCAATGGGAATGGTAGCGGCGGTGACATTATTCCCTATATCCTTTCGCCCTCCTTCCTCATGGTCGATTTCCACATATTTATTGTTGTCTTCATCATAATAGAACACTTCATTCTTGATGCCGGTAATGAAGAAATCAAGACCAATTATCAAGCATTGCATCTCATCTTCTTTTTGGATTTTGCACTGCAATTCCTTATGTAACTTGTCGTGATATTTATGGGCCCCTCCGCCTGTTGAAATGAGCGTTATTTTCTTCTTCTGGTACTTTTTCATAACGGTCTTGATATAGGATATGAAGTCATCAATCTTATCAGTCTCAATCTTGTAAAAATTGATTCGTACACCACCGTCACAATTAGTTGGATCTTTAGTGAAATACACCATTTTGGCAAGTGATCCTCCAATATCTATGGATATTTCATTTATATCATCCATTGAATGATTAGGAAGTGCAATGTCATTGGCGTCCGGCAAATTGTCAAAATCATATTGATTTTTATCATTAACTATGTATGCATTGGATACGTTTAGTGGTTTCTGATTATTGCAATGATTATGCCTATAAATGCTATTCTGTCGTGATGACACCGCACTGCTGTTGGTACTACTTATAGCACTGCTTAAGCTAGCAGAATCAGGGCCATTGGTGACCGTACTTGTTGCCCGACGTGCGTCTAACGATGGTGTTGTTTCTTTGTCCACACTGATGGACATTGAGCTGTGCCTGCTATTGGTATCGATGTTGGTTATGATATCTAATGCGTCTGGGTTGGTATGCGTGTCCAACTGGTGTGATTCTATGTGTAGATTTTGTTGGTATGTGTGTCTGAACATTGATTTGCTACGATGCTGCGATGCTGCGTGGTCTTGCCTCTAAGCTGCGTATCGTTATCCCTGTCGCTGTTGCCGTCGCTGTTGTTGATTGCTTATTGCTGATTGTTGTACTTATAAAAGCGTTACTCGCCCCCACATTGCCTCTCCGCACGGACCCACCCGTCGCCAGATAGACTAGAGCCGCCCAACGCCTGACACCCAATACCCAAAGTGACGTCGGTCATCTCGTTCCGGGGTTGTATAAAATTGGAAATTTCTTTGCTTTCCTTTTTCCTTTCCAGCGAGGAGTCACTCCGGGGATGGGGTTAGGGGATAGGGGATAGGTGTTAGGAGATAGGAGATAGCATTTGGTACATCTTATAAATCAATAAATACACAGGAATAGATGGAAATTGACTGCTTATTAGAACGAGTCGGGTACTGGATCACCATTGCAACTCACCATCCTTTGGATTGCTTCCCTTGCACTCAATGCCGGCGCAAATCTTCTCGAGTTCCTCCGCTTCATCGCTTTGTTTGGTACTCAAAGCGGCTGGATTGATAATGTGACCGGCTTCCTCTTCAAGGGCGTAATGCTTCTTAACCATATCTCTGACGAGACCTTGGTAATATAGGACACCCTTCTCCTTTGTTGGGTGAAGGTATCCAGTGGTATAGATACCATTGTTGAGGTTCTTTTGTGTGGATTCACAGAGATTAAAGTCCTCCAATTCAACCTGTTGGAGAAAGTCGACAAACTCCTTCTTCTGTGCATCTGTGGATCCCTTCTTTGTGTAAATGTCGTATTGTAAGATTGTCCTCTTGCTGGTAATTGGTAACACTCTGATGGAGTACCATGCTGGAGAATAACAGTTGATTCCGTTGGTTGGGAATAAGTAACACCAAAGACCGTTGAATGAACCACCTGGGTTTGCTCTCTTTGGTGCAGGCTTCTCTGCAGTCTTCTTCTTACCAAAGCCAAACCAAGACGATTCTTGGTCTGCATCAACTTCTTCTTGAGGGATAGAAATTTTATCTTCCACAATTCTAGCGTAATGTCTGCAGTAATTACCCTTTGGAACAACTTTATATGTTTCCATCTTGAAAGCCTGATTTAAACCTGGATGTGCAGTAGGACAGTGGTAACATTCTTGGTATCCATCCATTAAGGTCTTCCAGTTGAATTGACCATCTAATTCATAAGACATGTGATATTCATAATCATCAAAATCATATTCATCCATTTCCTCTTGCAAACCGGCAAAGAACTCCTCAAATGGGACAGCTGACTCGGTATTGTCAAAATTGATGAAAACGAGACCTTGTCTGGTGACATGTGTTTTGATCTCATAGAGAGAGTTCGCTGCTGGGTCAAAACCTTCAACATTATCAAAATGTGGCGCCTTCTTGAGTAAGCCATTAGTATCATAAGACCAGCCGTGATACTTACATCCTAAAATAATTGAGGAACCTTTCTCCTTCCGAACGACGGGGAAGGCACGATGTCTGCAAATGTTATGAAATGCCTTGATTTCACCCTCACGGGTCTTGATGATGAAGAAATTCCAGCCAAGCATGTTGAAAGAGTAGTAGTCACCAGCTTTGGTGAATCTGGATTTGTGTGTGCAAAATAGCCATGCTTTTGCAAAAATTGAACGCTTCTCAAAGTCAAGGACCTTATCAGAGGTCCACCAAGATGCAGGTAATGTATGCTTGCCTGGAAGCAACTTTTCAGACTCCATGTCCTGGGGTGGTGCTGCTACTGATTTGACGACTGCTGCCATTGTCAATTGTTATTATGTTGGTTTGTTTGTGGTTATCACTTGTTGCTACTCGACAGTATACAAAGAGAATACACCACTGTCACTCGACTGTTGATTGCATCTTAGTGGCTATACACTCACTTTTATACTTATGTAGGCTCTCAGGCCTTGGTTAACCATCAGACCTGCCTTTCTCCCAACACTTGCCTAATTGAGTAACTGCTTTCCATCAACTTGCTATCACGAAGCACCTTATCTTATCACGTCAAACCTTGAGCGGAAATCTATATCTTAAAGCTCCGAGATGATACATGTATGGCAATCGTTGCTCACATCGAAGATTGTCGGAAGTTCGCCAGAAATCGGACTTCAGGTCTTCCGAGAGCGAATCTACCTTCCTTTTTCGGAACGCCGATGCGAGTTGAGAGACTTTATGCCTAAAGGGACACGCCTCATCGAAACTGCTTACGATCAGACAACATTAACATTACTACTGGCCTGGGGGAGTAGGGGGTTCTCTTCTTCGGAGGGGGGGGACTTGTCATCTAGTCGCATGAAGGATAGCCCGTTCTTCCTGGGTGCCCAACTTGCTCTATTGGTGGCGCAGGTGGCTGAAGATGTTTTTTTAGATTGTGTCACGTGCACACATTTCGCCGACCATTTCCAATTTCCAATGCCGGTCTCTCTCTTATTTTTGGAAGCGGCATCGTGCATTCGCATCCCGGATCAGCCTGCTTCCGCACTCAGAGCGAGTCTCGATCTTTACGAGTTACGAACAAGTTGGAAGCCACGATCTACGGAGTTAAATGATTCTTGGCCTTGTTCTTGATCTTCATTTTCGAGTCAATCAGCTTCAAGACGAAGAAGTTATAGCGCCGTGAGTCTTATTGGAGAGGAGACTGGGCTTGACTTCAGTTTGTAGTTCAAAGACCATAGTATCAGCGGCTGAAATATTCAATCAAACTCCAGGCAACTGAAAAACCTTTCCTGAACAATCTACAGTGCAAAAGGCTTGCCATAAACACCAAAACACTAGCCAGCATGGCACCTGAAATTATTTTCGATAACTCGCTGGTTCCAACAAGCGGAAGTATCACCATTAACTTCGACATAAAAGAGAAAGCAGCCGTCGATACCGTCAATGAAACATACGTTCTCTGCAAGGTACGAAGAGTTACCGTTCTCACAGAATTGTTGAAATCATCCGTATTATTCAACATAAAGCAAGATGGAAACACATTTACATTGACATTATGTGAAATTGAGGCTATAGAAAGGTTTAACTTGAAAAACGATATCATTAACTTTAATATTGAATATACCGGGGAAATTAAACAAGATGCACATACCGATATTGCACCGAGGAATCTACCATTCACTGTATCCATTTCGAACATAATTCAATTGAACGCAGCAGGAATAAATCAAATCACGAAGTCTATGGCGAATTGTTTACTTGATGTTAACTTCAAAGTTTCCTCTCTGACTTCAGATTATTCAAACTCAGTCTCACTACATCTCTCAAACTTCAATAATCTTTCATCCTTAAATTTAGCACATAATCTTGATGATCAGTCTGATGTGACATCATTTGATTCAGATGACTTTTCGATTGCTTCCTCCGTGAACAACTCATCGACTTCTCTTACGACGATGGCTAAGACGCATCCAAGGAAATCACTTGTGAAATACTTGAAACATGGAAGATCCAGATCAAAATCCAATTTAAGAAGCGCGTCTCCAATATTGCCAGTACCATCTCCCCTCAAATCATGCAGTACATCTGGTCCTACTTCCAAATCTATGACTGGTACCAATTCTAGCTCTACTCTAGCATTTGATTTAAAGTCTACGTCCAACTTAAATTCAAATTCAAATTCAAACTCCAACTCCAACTCTAACTCAAATTCTGGATCTAGTCTTGACATCGCCTCCACAAATCCTGATGTTTACCATGATGATACAGATGGTTTCTTGATATTGCAGATTGAATCAGCCACGGGCCTACCACCGTTAAGAAATAGTACACATCTGGGATTTGACATGGATCCATTCGTGGTTGTCTCCTTCTCTAAACAGATTTACAAAACTGCAGTTTGTAAACATGCATTGAATCCATCTTGGAAAAACCAATTGCTCAACATTAGGGTTAGTAAGTATTCATTCACTTTTGATGTTAATCTTTCAGTTTACGATTTTGATTTTTTTACATTCAACGATGACATATGCTCCACTTCCTTGAATATTGAAGAATTTATCAGGGAATCTGAGTACAACCACAATGATGCATGGACTTATAAGAAACTTCCACTAAAATTTTCAAACAAAACGCTTTCAAAAGGTTCAACGGTGAAGCTGTCTCAATTATCACCTGAGTTGTCCATCCGGTTCAAGTATGTTTCAATATCCAAACTCAGCCCATTAAAGCACGACTTCGACCCAACAAAAGTGAAGTGTCCTTATTGTGGTGTGATTGATAAACGGAATAAATCCGCATATCAACATCTCTCAATATGTACGCTCAACCTCAAACCAAAGCAATTCTTACACAAACAGTTCACTACGTCGAACCACGCTTCTAGAAGATGGTACTCGAAAATCTTGGCACATATTGCTTACGGCAGGCTTACTGTTGGTGGTAATAATGCTCATATTTTAGTTCAAGATAGGCTCACAGGTTTGATTTTGGAGGAAAAAATCTCTGCATTCGTGAAATTGGGTATACGATTATTGTACAAATCTGTGAAGTCTGACAACTCCAGTGAGAAGATTAAGAGGATGCTTCGTGTTTTATCTATCAAACAGGGGGCTAGATACGATAAAACTGAATCTAGGACAAAGATCGCAGGCTTTGTGAAGTTCCATGGGTTGAGCTGTACTTTGAACGAGTGTCTAAACTCTGATCTTTCGAGTTACAAAACTTTCAACGAATTCTTCAGTAGAAAATTGAAACCCGGTGCACGTCCAGTTGAAGGTGGTACCGATAATGATATCATTGTCTCTGTTGCCGATTCCAGACTGATCTGCTTCAATAATGTCACAAACGCAAGAAGATTGTGGATCAAGGGTAAAGGATTTAGCGTTGAGAAATTGTTAGGTAAAGAAAAGAAGAATTCGCTTGATAACTCGAGCGATAGTAAGTACTCAGTTGCCATATTCAGACTTGCCCCTCAGGATTATCATCGCGTTCACTGTCCACTGAATGGTAAGATCATCAAGATAACACACATCCATGGTGCTTACTATACTGTGAATCCAATGGCGGTGCGTTCATCGTTAGACGTTTTTGGTGAGAATATCCGTACTATCGTCACATTGGAGACCGCTGAATATGGTATAGTTGAAGTTGTGCTCGTCGGTGCAATGATGGTCGGCAGTATCATAATCACCGCCAAACTTAACGAAGAAATCAAGAAGGGTCAAGAGGTTGGCTATTTCAAGTTTGGTGGATCAACGGTTGTGCTTGTTTTCCAAAGCGATAATGATGAGTCAAAGATTGAATGGGACGGAGATTTGGTTTCTAATTCCAACAAGAAATTGGAAACTCTCGTCAAAGTTGGTATGAGTGTCGGCCACTCTATTAATGTTGAAGGCTATAAAAGAGGCTTCAAGAAGGAGGTCACAGATACGGAGAGACAAGAAATCATTCGAAGAGTCACTGGTTTGGGTGATGGATATGGTGTTGGCATCAGTGTCGGTGATAACATCAAAGCAAAACTTGGTGGCATGTTTGATGATGTTATGAGCTTGAAGAGTAAGAAGTCACTTACCGGTGGGAGTGGGGACAACGAGGGTAAGGGTAGCAAGATTGATGAGATCATTTTCAATGACTGGGAAATCCAAGAGCTAACTACACTTGATGGTATTAACGATTACGAGTACGAAAATGATGATGATAATGATGATGAAAATGATGTTGATATTCAATTGGCCGTTCCATTACCATCACATGAGATTTACCAATCTGTGAATGGTGTACACGATTTGAACAGTGTAGACTACGAAGAGGGTTCATCCCACTGAACTTACTGATTGGTGTTGTTCACAACGCGATACATGTGTAGAATTCTGATTATATCGTTAACTTACTACCTTTTTGAAGGAGGGGAGAGCGGAGCTTTATAATTTTGCTCGGTGGCAGATTGCTCGGTCACGTAGCTTGACTTTCTACTGCAGGGAATTGAGCACAGCCCTCAGCCCTCAGCGTTCTTAACTGCGCAGTCAATATAACCGTCCAGCATGTACTTTACGCTTACTCGTTACCACAAAACCACAATTAACTGAACCAGAATGGTTAAGGTTTACTCTTATGAAAATAACGACGAAATTGCCCAATCATTGGTAAAATTTATTATCGCCCAACAAGACGCTGTTTTAGGAACGAAGGAGAAGTTCTCCATTGCTATTAGCGGTGGTTCTCTCATTAACATTCTTGCTAAGGGTCTATTAAAGAATGATCAAATCAAGTGGCCTCAATGGGTCATCTACTTCAGTGATGAAAGAGTTGTCCCTTTTCACCACGAGGACTCCAACTTTGGCGCTTTTGATGAAGCAGTTCTGAAGCCACTTGCACACGAGTCAAAGGTTGGACCAACGGTAGTCACACTCAACCCATCTCTTATTCACCTACATGACCACAGCACAGACTCTGAAATTGCAAAGGCATATGCCGAAGAATTACCGGAAGATGGCATTGACCTTGTATTACTCGGTTGTGGCCCTGACGGTCACACCTGTTCATTGTTCCCTGGACATCCATTATTAAAGGAGAAAACTCTCGATGTTGCAGCATTGCATGACTCCCCAAAGCCACCACCAAGAAGAATTACTTTAACTTTGGGCTACTTGGCCAAATGTAACACGTTGGCATTTGTCGCAACGGGTTCAAGTAAGGTTGATGCATTAAAGGAGGTCTTCGGAGATTCCAACAGCGAATTACCATGTGCCCTTGTAAACAAGCTCTCCACAAAGATCCACGGCGGTATCTGCTGGTTTGTGGACAATGCTGCTGTTGAAGGTGTTTCTGTGGAAAAGCTTCACTACTAAGCTGAACTGTTTGGGGAAGAGCATTGCACCTCAGTACCCCGTATGTACAATGTACAATTGACCGATAAACAGAGGCATTCTTACGTAATCTTTAAGCTGTATGCTGTATAGTCCGCGGACATGGTTCTGATACCTCTAGAAAATTTTTATTCCCAGCAAATGCACAATCTTCTTTATGGAATACCTAATTGCCAATATGCATGATATTGTCATCAACTCGTGAAGGTAATCTCCCGAATAAGAGTATTTGAATCAAATGGCCCAGGGAAATCTCAAGCTTTCTAAGAAAAAGGCTGCACGTGTGACGAAGCACCAAAAGAATCCAAAGGCCGCAGCTCCAAAGCTCTACAAATCAAAGAACGTTTCCCTCAAGGAAAAACAGGTTATTAAGCTTGCTAAGGGTCACCAAGCAAAGCTCGTTAGTAATACTGAGAAGCTCATCAGTAGTAGAGTTGGTCACTTGGAGTTATTGAAGGGTGACAGAAGAACCTTGGAGAAAGAAGAGAGATTAAAAGCACAAGCAAAGGCTGCAAAGGCTAAGGCAGCAGCTGCATCCATCGCTTCGGCAACAGGTAAGTTATAATATAGCCAACCATCTAGAAACACTCTTTACTATACGCCAAGATGGACAAACAAGGCTACAACACCAGTATCATCAATTCATGGAGTAATAATAGCTCTACCAATGGTGTCAACACCGCTCCCAGTACAGGTCCTGAAACGGTATCTATTTGTGCCAGTTACAACTTCCTAGGAGACGTCCCTACCACATCAGATGGTGGTGATGAATCTGGACGTGGTGATGACCTTCACTTTGAAGATGCTAGTAAACGTCAGAAAACCATCTAAATAATAACTGTAATATAATGGACATAGAACCTATCTACTTCTCGAACCGATCATTGACCGTCTTCATTGAGGACATGATCTCCGTTTTCAGTTCATCATTAACTGACTGTGTTGGATTGAAAAACTGCTTAATCTTTTCCTTACCATTGTTGTTTTTAGATGATGATTTCGATGCAGAAAACCTTGCTTCCCGTATCCGCTGTATCTCTTCTGGAACTGCTGGGCCGACCATGGCTGCTCCACTCTGTTTTTTATGTATTATATCGAACTTTACTACAGGCAAGAGCAGTTATGGCCAGTGTGAGTCCAGGGCACAGTGATTGCCCAGTAACTTACTCGGCTTTCCCCTCACCACCTTCCACCTTCCATTTTCCACTGGGCGCTCCCCCAGAAAATGGAAATCAGCCGGTGGCCGGTGGGGGAGTGACACCCGTGCACTCCCACGCCACTAAGTGAATTATCTGTTTCTACCAACCTCAACAGGCGCAAATGGCTGCCTCCCGCCTCATCTACAAACAAACTGATACCTAGACCCTATTTACACGGTGAAATAACTGCCTTGTGTTTGAGACAATTACACAACAATGAAGTTAGCATCAATTACAGGTACTTCCTGTGTGCTTGCTCTTGCTGGCGCTGCTTTGGCCGTTGAAAACGCTGCAGTTTTTAAAGTCCCATATTTCAAGAAGTCAGATGATAGATTAGTTTACACAGAAGAAGATGCTAGATTACATCTTGCATACAACCTTGAATTCTCAGAGTTGTACAACTTGGAAGATAGTGATGATTTCAATAAGATTTTATACGGAAACGGGGAGAGAAGAAGACCAGCTATCGATAGTAACCAGGACAAGAAGCTGGTGATTATTGTCAATGGTGTCGAAACACCAGCAACTTTCTTTCAGGACTATGGAATGGATCCATTATATGAAGTTGAATTGGAAGATGACAGAAAGAGCAGTATTTTTAAGGGCTTCCTTCAAGAACTTCCTGACCAATTGTACAAGGTCAAGAAGCAATTAGGATATAACATGAAGAAACTCTCAAATGAAATCAGTGTTATTTCAGACTCAGAGAAGAAAACATCATACCTGAAAAAGCTTTGGACTAAGTACTTCCACCACGAGGATAACAAGGTGGAGTCCTTGTGGAATAACTTGAAGGGCACGGTGACAGGTTCCCACGAAGAGGCTTCCGGTTCCGAAAACGTGTTGAAGATCAACAAGAGACACGTCGACTACATCAATGATGAATCCTTTATCGACGAGCTTACGCAATTGGATTTCCTCTTGAATGATGAACTTGAGTCCCAGCTTTCTAATGATAACATTATCATCAACCTCGATTCTCTCATCTCCATCTTCAAGAAGACTGGTCACACTCAAACCTATGAAACCTGCGAAAGGATCATCTCCAAGGTCCTCGCAGAGAAACTCAACAACTACAATAGATTATGGGCAACAATTGTTGTATTACCATTGGATCAGTCACTTGCAACTCTCAAGACTAAGGAGCAATTCCAGAAGAGAGAATACGTTTCCAAGTTGAAGAAATCTGATGACCCATATTTAACGAATGCCCCAAGTGGCACCAGATGTTTCGCAAACCAACTTTCATGTATGGAAAACACTAATTCCTGTTCTGGTCATGGTATCTGCTCCCTCGTTGGTTCTTGTTACAAATGTGTCTGCTCCCCTACCAAGAACGAAGGATCAGATCAACTCACTTACTGGGCTGGTAACTCATGTGAAAAGGTTAATTTTTCAGCTCAAACGCATCTCATCTTCTGGACTGTTGTCGCTTTGATCATCGCCACCACTGCTGGTGTAAGAACGCTCTACCAAAGTGGTGAATCTGAATTACCAGGTGTTTTGAAGGCTGCCACCGTGCAAACTAAAAAGAACAATTAATTGGTTGCAATTAACAATCTCCAGTCCATAGTCTATAATAGTCTATAATCTAAGTCATTACCGTAATCATATAACTACTAATCGAAACAAAAGCAAAATTACTAAAGCAAAGATGTACGAACCCACCGGCCCTCGAACGCAAGTACTAGCGATCAACCGAATTCGAAAATCCAGTCTGCTGAATGCATCCAATAGGCACTAAGACGGTTCTGGGTAATCAGCCCCATTCATTCTCACCGCATGCATGACGCTTCTCACCGTATTGAAAAACGGGCGAAGCAACACGTAGAGCCGCGGTTTGCCGCACTGATTATGCAGAATGAAGGAGTTCAAAAGAGGTATACCTGATACCAGTGGTGTTCGTCACGGTGGAAAATTTGAATGGGGCATCGCCGGCTTTTTATACTTCTTTGATGTTTCGCGCTATTTCCAGCAATTTGGCGGCGATTTTTTTTTGTCCGGAGGTGAGGTGAGTTAAAGTGGCAGTTGAGGGTTGCCTTTAATGTCTCGAGGCTGTAGAAGGGCTTGTCGTTTGTTAAAGGAAGGTACAGAGAGCAGTGTACACAGCACACACGATACGCAATGAAAGTACAATTAGTAGTTAGATATGTCACTGGGCAGAAGGACACGGTGATAGAGGAGGATTCTGAGTCTTCCTTGGTCAAGAATCTGCCGACAAACTATATCAGGAAATGCATCAGAAAAGAGTATCCGAATCTCTCTAACCGTCGTTTGAAGCTCTTACACCAAGGACGAGTGCTGCTATCACACAGCGATCTCTCAAAGGAGATATCATTTTTGGCTACAAATATGGATGAAGAGGAAAATAATGGTACAGCTCACAAAGAGCAAGATGATGAATCCAAGCACGAGCATGATCCTATCAAAATCTATTTCCATTGTATCATCGGCGACGAGCTGAGTCCGTCACAGCTTGCTATTGAGGAGAATTTAGATCAGCAGCCAGTGAAAAGTACTACGGAGGCACCAAAAGGATTTGATAGATTGCTGTCACAGGGGTTCAGTACTTCGGATATTCAAGACCTTCGACGCCAATTCTTCAGACTGCATGGCGCCAACCTTCCTGCAAATGCAGATAGTGAGCAGATACGTGAACTTGAGGATAGATGGATTGATAGTAGTGTTGGCCACGAAATTGACGAATTTCCTGCTAACATGAGATTCACGATGGGATCCAATGGCAGAAATAGTAACGGTACTGGTACAAGTACTGCTGGTGATGGCGATGACGACGATGGTACAGCTGAAGGTAGTGGCATCAACGGTAACGGATCTAATACTATGAATATGCAGCCGCTGGACGTGCGTGCAGAGATGGTTAGAAGAGAAGTGGAGTCAAACAAACAGTTGCTCCTTGGTGTATGCGTCGGGTTTACTCTAGGGGAGCTTGCATTTTTACTTCTTTTACTTGAAATTGGGGGAGTGTTTGGGCGAAAAACTCGGATGGCAGTCATCAGTGGTATTGCCGTCAACTTTGCTTTTGGTATGCTCCGTTCTTGGAGCCTGTAGAGGTGATCTTCTGTGTACACTGTACACCCTAAGCTTTGCGGGGCTTGGGACGTGCAAAGTTCAGAACAATGAGATTGATACAGCGATTTCAACTTTCAAGTCCGATACCCGATTTTGATGCACTCGGTGGATTGTACGCACCGACTATAAAGGTAGGGCACTGGACACCATCTTCTCCCTTAACGTGTACTATACTAGGCTATGGTAGATACTGTAACTCTCTGAGTACTTCAACAATAACGAATAGCAAGCCTTCTATGTCTGACATCACTGACATCGCCGAAAACGTTGGCTCCCTCCCAGACGAGCATAGCCACTACCCGAACGAAACTTCGACAGACTCCACCGACAGCGCCATTCGTTATGCCGCTTATGCCAATAGGCTCAGAACTATCTTACAAGCATCGCACAGGTATGTTGCGTACACGTCTGACATTGGAGAATCGTTCCGTCCCGTTGCGCACCCCAAGTTAGTCACTGTTGCCTATGGTGTCTCTTGGGCATATCTTATCGGTGACGTTTCTTACGAGAGTTGGAAAGCCAAAATGCGTCAAGAGGGCCGTTACAAGGCCGGATTGAAACCTTGGGATCCCGTTCCACTTGCAAACCCAATAGCAGCGCAGATGTATGGGGATATGGACTGGAAGTTAATGGGCGTCAAGCGTGCCATTTTCCAGGGTGTTGCTTCAATGGGTTTGCCAGCGTTCACTATCCACTCCACGGTGCGTTACTCCTCTTACCTATTCAAAAACAGCACTAACAAGACATTGAAGAACTACGGTCCAGTTGGTCTCGGTCTCGCTGTGGTTCCGTTCCTCCCTTACATCTTTGACGAGCCCGTTGAGGAGGGTGTCGACTATGTCTTTGCCAAGCTGTTCCCACCGTCAAAGAAGTTGGTGTAGGCGGGAGATAACAGCGTAAAATCCGAGCACCGGAAACTACTGCGTTACTTTATTTCTTTTGTTCCCGCGTCCGCTGCTACTTAAAGTGCAAAGACGTGATTTCTAAGAATCTCATTCCAACTTCTACATTATACTCTCCACTAAATATCTTATCTGTATCTTTGTCACTATAACATCCATACACCTCTACCACATTTGTCATGTTCGGTTGGGGTAAGAAGAGTGAGCCTGTGAAGCTTTGGAAGGTTGATGAAACCAAACCAATCGTCAGTCAAGTATTCAATGAACCTCCGGAATCCATCGACCACACGCCAAAATACCAAGACATCAGTGAAGAGAAAGAACATCAACAAGCATATGATATTGTTCTCAAACATTTTAAATCCACCGAATTATACCCTATATGCGAGGGAGTGTGTCCCAAGGAAGACTGGAAACCTTTGAATGAGTATGAGAAGGCATGGTTATCAAAGGAATGTCTTCTGCGATACCTCCGTGCATGTAACTGGAAAGCAAATGACGTTATTAAAAGAATAACAAACTCTCTAGCATGGAGAAGAGAGTTTGGTATTGCAGGTGGAGAGTTTGAGAAAGTGACTTCTCACCTAGTTAAAGAAGAGAATGAAACTGGTAAATTACAAGTCTTTGGATTCGATGATAATAAAAGACCATGTTTACACCTATTCAATGGTAGACAAAATACAAAGGCATCGGATAGGCAAATTCAACAACTCATCTATATGCTTGAAAGAAGTATTGACTTCATGCCTCAAGGTCAAGACAAAATTTGTTTATGCGTTGATTTCAAGACTTATCCGGAAGCTTGTACATACAATCCAAAAGTTCCACCTGTTGGTGTTGGTAAATCCGTCTTGTACATATTGCAATACCATTATCCAGAAAGACTTGGACGTGCACTCTTTGTCAATATGCCAAGCTTAGTGAGTGTCTTTTTGAAGATTTGCTGGCCGTTCGTTGATCCTTACACAAAACAAAAATGTAAGTTTGATGAACCTTTCAAGGAATACATTTTGCCTGAACAACTTGCTTTCAACTATGGTGGCGATGTTAACTACGAATACGACCATGAGCAATATTGGGATGATTTCGTTGCTAAAGCGGATGCTAAAAGAAACAAAATTATGGAAAATTTCCACAAACATGGTGGTGAGATTGGTCTGAGTGAATGGGAATTGAGACATGATATTTAAATTAAGATTCACTTTTCAAGAGTTATTTTATGTTTTATTAAAAGTACAAACGCTGTAGATCTCCATGGAGATATTTATATTGATGGTAATGCAGATTATGGAATAATTCTCTTTCGTCTGAATTTTCCTACTTTCTCAACAAAATGTACAAGTTTTCTTGCTTGAGACCTGCAAGGTTTCTGTAGTTACCTTCTAGACACATAAGTAGTCCACCAAATGAGCAGTAGACAAAGATCTTATCATCCTTTGCCTCTTCAAACTTGTAGACAGTACCATGCATAACGTAGTCATAATCATTCATCAAGGATCTCTGGTTTGGCTTTGGGGGTCTCCAAGAACCGTTAGCCCCAATGAGTTCATCTCCACCATCCATTGCAGAGTCATCATCGTCCAAACTAAGTGACCTTGCAAGTGTGATGGTTAAAGTATCATTTTCAGAAACAGGGAAGAGTTCGTGATTAATGTCAAGTGTGATTTTCGTTTCCTGAGATGAGGTTGAGTTAGCAACAAGTCTACTCACACGGTCATAACGTGCAGCGTCAACGGATTCAACGTTGAAAATATCATCAAAAAGAGTGGAGGACATGATTAAGTTCTTTGTGTGTACTGAAGGGTTTTTCTTCCGCTTTTTCTAAACACCTTACTATTCTTCCGGGTGGGTTCAGTCTTCTATCCTTGACTCTTGATATTCAGTTGCAGATTCAAAATTCATGCCGCAGAATGAAAATTTTAGATTTTCTGATTTCATCGACCCGTCGGCACTTTCTCCATCCCCCTGTTTTTGGCTTTCGGCTTCATCTGCTTACTTCGTGTTTCATGTTTCACCTTATCGTAATACTGCTCCCAGTTGCCAATTGTATGAGCTACAAAGGGTAATTCGGGCAGAGCACACCCTATATTATCGATGGTTGGAAAAGCATCTTATACTGTTGGGACACGCTCAGGTGCTGAAATCTCATTAGAAGACGGTGAATTTGAAAGAGATATTGCTAGACTCGATGACGACGATCTAGCGGAGTTTAATATTGATGACGATGATGATGATAGTTTTTCGAATGGGAATCCAGACTTGGAAGCATACCCCGGTACAAGAGGCTCTAGACATGCGTTTCTTGGCGAACCGGAGGATCTATCTACTAAGTTCAGAAGATTCAAGAGAAACTTACGCCAGATGACAATTTCCAACAATTCAAAGAAGCTAGTGATCGGTGTTGGGCTTTTCATTGTGGTTTGCACTTTTTTCTCGATTATGTTTTTCTTAGGTGATGGATCAGATGACATGATTCCAGGTGGTGCAATTCATGGGGGTAATGATCATTTGGATGATGACAAGAGTGATGAAAAAACGGGTCCTCCTGATAGCACCGATGATAGTCAACCGCCAATCCAAAACCTTGAGAAAATGAGCTTGGACGATATGAGACAAGGTTCATACTATGTTTTCGATTATCAACTGAACTTCATCAATTATGATGATGCATCCGAATCTCCAGAATCAAGTGCTACCAAGCGTGATCACGATGATGACCATGATGATCACGACGATGATGATCACGATGACGACCATGATAATGATCATGATGATGACGATGATGACGATGACGATGATGATGACCACGATGAAAAGAAAGGCGACAAAAATAAGCAACAGGATGTTCCTACTAAAGCAGCACTCGGTCCCAACGATGATAGGGGCTTCTATCTGCACCAAGTTGGTACCACTGTCTGGCTTAGACAAGCAGCTGATCCAGACTTCAACAGAAATATCATTGATCTCAGTAGTCTAACTTACGATGGGGTGGCGCTCAATCCGACCCTGGTATCTGTCTCGAAAGGTTTGGATAAGTTGGTTGTTTTTAGTGATAAGACACCACAATGGAGGCATTCCTCATATGCCAAATACTGGCTTGTTGATGTTGAAACCCTCAAGGTTGAGCCAGTTTACTATCTTACTGAAAAAAAGGATGGTGAGGAATCGATCTTACCTGTTCATATTTCCTATGCTGCTTTCACTCCTGACAACAACTATGTCTACTTCCACTATATGGGTAATTTGATGCTCAGGGAAGTAAAATCTGGAAAAATAAGTAAAATAACAAAGGACGGAGATACAAAGAATATTTTCTACGGTAAACCTGACTGGGTCTATGAAGAAGAAGTCCTTGGCACTGATAGAGCGGTATACTGGACTGACGATGGTTCCAAGATGGCATACATTCGGTGGGATGAAACCAACGTTCCAGCCTATTATCTGGAGATTTTTGGTGACAAAGAGTACCCAGAAGTCGTTGATCTCAAGTATCCAAAGCCAGGTTTCACCAACCCGAAAGTTGCTCTTTACGTGTACAATGTGTCCAAGGGAAAAAGTATCAAAGTCAAGCAACCAGAGGAAGAGAACAAGGATGCTGAATCCCTAGGTGATGACTTCATAATATACCAGACTGTCTGGTTGAATGATGATGAATTGCTTTTCAAACGAACTGATAGAACCAGTAGGAAGATTCAAGTTTGTGTTTATGATATGAAGACAGGGAAGACCAATATTGTAAGATCCACTAATGCTGACTCGTATAGTGGATGGTACAAGAACAACGGTCAGATATATGTTTTGCCAGATAACAAGGGATACATAGACGTTGTTGTAAGTGAACAACATGATCATCTAGCACATTTCAAGACCGCAACTGAGTCAGAAGGTGACCTACTCACGAGCGGGGATTGGGATGTCATTGGCGGTGTCGTCGGTTACGACAAGTCAACTGATAGTGTTTACTTTGTTGGTACATCCGGAAACGCGTTGCAAAGACAAGTATACAAAGTTGGTTTAGAAGACTCAACATTGGTTGGACTTACTGCTCTTGATCAAACCAATGCATATTCTCTGAAGATGTCCAAAGGTGGAAGGTATGGTCTTATGAAGTATGCAGGTCCAGAGCTTCCTCAACAAAAGATTGTCGAGGTCTCTCAGCTTGCATCCACTCCAGGATACTTTGACAGTTTGCCAAATTTGAACAACGCTGGCGATGTGGATGCTCTCTTTGAACATCTTGAAGTGCCTCATAAAGAATATACTCAAATCAAATTACACGATGATGTTTATGTGAACGTTGTTGAGGTGAAACCTGCCAATTTTGACGAATCTAAGAAGTACCCGGTTTTAGTTAGCGTCTATGGTGGACCGGGAATCCAAAAAGTAAGTGCTGATTTCAGTTATGGCTTTGAAGAAGTTGTTTCCTCATCGATGGAGGTAATTGTCCTATATATAGACCCTAGAGGTACCGGTGGTCTTGGATGGGATTACAGGTCATATGCAAGAAACAACATTGGTTTCTACGAACCAAGAGACATAACTGAGGCCACAGAAAGATACATTGAGGAGCACGGTTACGTTAATGCTGATAAAGTTGCAGTTTGGGGTTGGTCATATGGTGGGTTTACCACATTGAAGACCCTCGAATTTGATGAAGGTCAGGTCTTCAAGTATGGTATGGCAGTGGCGCCAGTGACTGACTGGCATCTTTACGATTCCATCTACACTGAGAGGTACATGGGGAACCCAACTGTGAAAGACTTGAAATCATACAAGGACTCCAAGATTGCTAACATTGACGCATTCAAGAGTATCAACAGGTTCTTGATCATGCATGGAACAGGTGACGATAACGTGCACTATCAGAACACGTTGCAACTCCTGAACCAGTTTGACATTCACAGTGTTGAGAACTATGATGTTCACGTATTCACCGATTCCGATCACTCAATCACTCATGACAATGCAAACACTATCGTATACGACAAATTGTACAATTGGCTCGGAGAAGCGTTCTTCTCCTAGTTGTCATCGACCCAGTCACATAATAGTGTTCATTCAATCATTCATAAAATATGTACTATATAATCAATACACAGTTTTTCTTTGTTCCATCATGGTCTAGATTTGTTAACGGTACCACAGTGGTCACAAGTTCTCAATTTGATGTCGCTATCGAACTTGTCAATGGCAGCCTTGACCTGAGTACCCAAATCATGACAGTGGAAACTTTCTTCGTGGCAAATTTCCTTGCACTCTTTGCAATACCATCTCATTTTGTCCATCATAGTGTCTGGTCTATCCTGCTCAAGAACTACACCGACTGTATCTGCAAATCTAACCGGACTGTGAGGGGTATCTCCTGGCAAGAGGAATGATTCACCCTCTTTGATTGGGATGTCTCTAAATTTCCCATCATCAACCACTTTTAACAGCATATCTCCCTTAAACTGGTAAAACCACTCAGGGGTCTGATTAATATGGTAGTCGGTTCTCTCGTTGGGGCCACCGACAATCATCACAGTGAACCCACCTCTCTGTAAACAGAAATTGTTGACTGGAGGCTGTAACTTGTCTTCATTCTCAGCAATCCATTTCTGAATGTTGATGGGTGGACCCAATTTAGATAAGTATCTTCTCTGTGGCACTAATGGTCTCCAGTTTCTCTTGATTGCAAGGCGGAACATCTTTGCTTAGTTGGATATTCTTTTGTGGAATTCGTATCGGTCCGTTTCGAGTTCCGAGTGGTTATAAGAGAAACTTTGAGATATGACACATGACACCATTTTTCACTTCACTTCAGTTGGTAACGGTCCGGCGGCGAGCGATAGCGAAATTTCGGGGCTCAGCTCTCAGCTCTCAGCCTTCACAGGTCTTTATCGCCTATCGCCGACTATCGCCGATTGATTGGCAGTTTCGACATGATTTGCTCGTCAACTCATTGAAGGCTGGGATCGGGGACTGAAGGGGCTGAGTTTGTGGACAGTTGCTGCATATTCTTGGCAAATCAACCTAGGAGACACAAATCGGATCATAACTAGATACCCCACGGCAAGTTTCAAGAATGGCAGGCAGTACTAGTGGGATCATTGCGGGGATGAACCCTTTGCAATACTCATCAGGATCTCCATACACTATATTTTTCTTCCAGTTGATTGTCATCTTGACAATAGCACAACTCTTGAACGTGCCTTTGAGCAAAATAAGACAACCGCGAGTCATTTCCGAAGTATTGACGGGTATCATATTAAGTCATACTGCTCTTGGGCGTATACCGAACTTCACTAAATACGTTTTCCCTGATGAATCTATCCCCGATTTGACTTTGGTTGCAAATATAGGCATTTGCTTGCTAATGTTTATTGTTGGCTGCGAAGTTGACGTCCAGTTTATCAAAAAGCATATGGTGACGGCCATCTCTGTTGGTTTGTTCAATATGGCTGTTCCTTTTGGCTTGGGATGTGCATGTGCAGTAGGGCTATGGAAGGATTATAGGGAGAAGGTGGAAGATTTGCCTGAAATCAAGTTTACAACATTCATGGTCTTTATCGCAGTTGCAATGTGTATTACTGCCTTTCCTGTTCTTGTCAGAATCTTAACTGAACTCCGACTTGTGAAAGATAGAGTCGGTACAGTTGTTTTGGCTGCGGGCATTACCAACGATTTACTTGGATGGGTCCTTCTTGCCTTGAGTATTACACTTGCTAACTCATCTCAATCTCTTGTCACATTGTACATAGTTCTTGTTGCATTGGGTTGGTGTATATTCATATGCTACCCTGTGCGAATTGCTCTTGATTTCTTTCTGACTCGAATACTAAAAGAGTTCGATAATCCCAACACTCCCTCACGATTAGCGATGACAATCATACTCATGATGATGTTTGCATCGGCTTTCTTCACAGATATTATTGGTGTCCACCCAATTTTTGGTGCTTTCATTATGGGATGTATTGTACCTAGAAAAAACGACTATGTTATCAGTTTGACATCTAGAATTGAAGATTTGGTTAACATCATCTTCATTCCCGTTTATTTCGCAGTAGCTGGACTTGAGGTCGATTTGGGTCTTTTAACTCAGGGATTGGATTGGGGATGGGCTATCGGCCTCATTGCCATTGCTATGGTAGGTAAGATCTCTGGTGGAATGATTGCAGCCAAACTCAGAGGACTATACTGGCGAGAAAGTTTAACTGTCGGTGTTCTTATGTCATGTAAGGGTATCGTCGAAATTGTTGTTTTGCAAGTTGGGTTGAATGCATACATCATTTCTAAGAAAACTTATGCCATGTTCATTTTTATGGCTATTGTTACCACGTTCCTGACCACCCCTTTGACAATATACTGCTATCCAAACTCCTACCGGGAGCAAGTTATTACTTGGATTGCGGAAAAGAACAAACTGGACGTACATGAAAAGGATCCATCACACTCTGAGAGTGATGATGCTAATGTCGATATTCCAGTCACATCGGATGTCACTCTCGAAGATATCAAAAATTACAAAATCGGAAAACTTATCCTTACTGTTGATGATGTGGAAAGTTTATCAACGGGTTTACTGGTGTTGGATTTGTTTTTGGAAAATTTCAAGATTCCGGTACATACCATAAACTTAAAAACATTAACCGAAAGAACAGCAGATGTCTTACATGCATCCATGATGAACGAGAGAGCCACAAACCACGATTTTAACTCACTGAATTCTTTGCTCAGCATTTTCAAGATATTTTGTCATTATAATAGGATACCATTCAGTTCTGAAATAATATACTCGTTACCAGAAAATTACCTCGACACTCTTTTCGACAATTCATATTTCAGGTCGGATGACTTTCTGGTATTGTCGATAACGCAAAAGCAATATTCCATAGAGTACATAACTCAGATAATTAGCACTGGTAAAAGCTTCAACTATAAGAAGGGCTTGTTTATCAACAACACCCAAGACATTGAATCAAATTGTG
>JAMYHI010000108.1:0-53567 GCA_025531525.1 Pichia sp. P7020A
CCTGCGGTGACAAGAGACTTTGCAACCCATCTTGCAGCGTAAGCAGCGGATCTGTCGACCTTGGAGAAATCCTTACCAGAGAAAGCACCACCACCGTGAGCACCCCAACCACCGTAAGTGTCGACAATGATCTTTCTACCAGTTAAACCAGCGTCACCTTGTGGACCACCAATGACGAATCTACCAGATGGTTGAATGTGGTAGATAGTCTTGTCATCGAGAAGGTGTTCTGGAATGACCTTTTGAATGATGTGCTTCTTGATTTCTGATCTGAGGTCTTCAGTGGAGATTTCATCAGCGTGTTGAGCGGAAATAACAACAGTGTCAACTCTCAATGGGATGACAGCACCATTGTCGTGCTTGTATTCAATGGTAACTTGAGTCTTAGTATCTGGTCTTAACCAAGGTAAAGAACCGTTTCTTCTAGAGTCTGCCATAGCAGCGTTAAGCTTGTGTGCGAGTAAAATGGTCAATGGAAGCTTTTCATCAGTTTCATCAGTTGCGTAACCGAACATGATACCTTGATCACCTGCACCGAGCTTTTCAATAGCTTCGTCATAGTGTAAACCTTGAGCGATATCTGGGGATTGTTGTTCAATTGCAACGAGGACGTTACATGTCTTGTAGTCGAAACCCTTCTCAGATGCATCGTAACCAATGTGCTTAATGGTATCTCTGACAACCTTTTGGAAGTCAATAGTTGCCTTGGTGGTGATTTCACCGAAAACCATAATCATACCAGTCTTTGCAGCAGTTTCACATGCAACCTTGGATAATGGATCGATAGCTAAACAAGCATCGAGAATTGCGTCAGAGACTTGATCACAAATCTTGTCTGGGTGACCTTCACCAACGGATTCAGAACTGTAGAAAGGGGAGGGGGTATCAGTGAGAGTTAGTATGACTATTGGAAATGAAAACATTTTTTTTTGCTCAATATGATTAATGGCGGTTTTTTGTGGCTTCCATCAATGCTGTGTCGTTGTTTGTCTTACGTACGTAAAGAAGAAGTGTTCAGCGGACATTGCTATGGTATATGTGAGATAAGATGGACTGCGAGAGTTGTCTAAAGAGGGAAAACGCCGATAAGCAGGTTTGCCTTACAATGGACTAAGTGCCGCAGTTAGAGAGCTGAGGCGGGCCGCTGTATTTAAAGGTTGTCGAAAAACGAGAAACGCTTGTGAAAAATTCACATCCAAATTTTGAGACCGCCATTTTCAGATGCGCCGGAAACGGGAAACGAGAAAACGGCGAAAACAAAAGAAAAGAAAAGCGGCATGTGAAAAGAAGCTGGCGCTACGAGCGCTACGAGAGCGCTACGAAGCCGCAACGAAACCGCAACGAAACCGCAACGAGAGCACTGCGTTAAGGCTTGCAGGTGCTCATGAAGTAGCATAATATTGGTTATGGGCTTCACGTACATATGGGGGGTTTTAAGAACGCACCGGAGCTCTTGTGTGATGTCCCCGTATATACGTGCACCATGGTACAGACAAGAGGCCTTTTGACAGGCCTAGGTTGCGCGATGGCACGTGACTGAATTTTGACCGCCGCATCAAAGATCAAAGATGCGAGAATAAATTTGTTTTCGCTAAGCGCGACACGATGTTGCCCAATGCGGAAGGTAATAGCTGGTTCTATAGATAAAGATAGAAAGAAAGAAAGAAAGAAAGGTAAAGGTAATAATAAAGAGAATGTACAAGTCACATCAAATTTTAGGCTTCTTCCAGAAGTATTGCTTGTGTGTCTTTCTGCAACTTCTCAAATGGGAAGATGATCCCTTCAGTTCTTCCACTAATTGCACACGTTGTTTATCGGTATCTTTCTCTGGGATGTAGTAATATTCTTCATCTAGTGGTTTACCAGCGGCATCCTTACCCTTACGGAAGATGACACCGACTGGTGCAATGTGGTGGATGAGCACGCATCGGAGTTGCTTCTTAGATAAACCATGTTGCTTCACTGCGTTGAGTTCACGAATGATTGCAAATGGGGTTTGTAAGACACGAGAGTATGCAAGATGGTTAGTGATAAGATTGGAGATATCTTCCAATGATGGAACCGTTGCGAGAATCGAAGAAATCTCCGATTCAGGCATGTTTCTAAGAGATTCCTCCTCAGTTTGCTTGATCTTCTTTGGACGACCAGGACGTTTCTTTAAATCATCTGCAGGAGATGGCGACACACTGCGTGATTTCGTCATTGGTTCGGAGAAGTTGTGAAGATCATGTGAGTCTTGTAGATCGGGTTCATCGAAGTCTGGAATGTCGGAAGATGGAACGGTACGTTGAGCTAGAGCTGGAGATTGAACCGGTGCTGGAGCTGGAGCTGGAGAATCATTGATGTGATGGGTTGGAACGTTGACAGGCAGTTCCAAGAGCGGTGATCTTTCGACAGGTTGAAGTGTATTCTCCTTCTTTGGGACGATTGGAAGGTTCTCCTTGTCTTCCTGGACAGATGAAACTGAAGCCTCAACTTTAGGTGCAGATGGAGATGGAGCAAGTGGGGTAGAAACTTCTGACCTTCTGACAGGTGTGGTAACAGGTGTTACCGTAGCAGAAACTGTCGTTCTTTTGTAAATGATGGTGTTAGATAAGTTATCTCTCTCGATTGGTCTTGGGGAAGTGATTGCCGACTTTAGCGTCTTTTGCTCAAGTTCTTCGAGTCTTGGGTGTCTAGAGAACTTCAATTTTTTCTCATCGACAATCCTAGCAAGCTGTTCAGTGGACAATCTGCGAGGATTTGGTGTGTATGGAGTTCTAGTGACTTCTTGAGTTTGTGGGTTAATGGTAATCTTATCAGTGTCGTAAACCAAAAGTGCTAAATCACCCCGGAAATCGAGTACTGTACCTGTGATTAAAGGCATATGTACTGTCTCGCCGGCTAGCATGTAAAAATTAGTATATGCTGGTGTCTTAGATAACACGTGAGATGATGCCTCTGATGCATTTTCATCATCCGTTTCGTCGAAATCATCAGTAGTGATGACCGTGTATTCGTGCTCTGCAATCTTGTTAACGGAGATGGTTTCAGGAATGGTGATATTTAAACCATTGTATCCTAAACATTTGAGGACTGCCCGCTGTGCCTTTGAATCATAATGGATTTGAGCGTGAACACGAGAAATCAGTTTATTACTGGAATTCAACTTAAAACTGCAGGATAAGGAAGATCTACCAATTTTGAAGACATCGCCATTTAGAGGGACATGGATGACGTTGTGGAAGTTTGATGGTGATAATGGACGCGTGACGTCTATCTCTGCGGGTCTCTTAACGCCAGACTTGACGCGTTCCAAGTGTTTTGAAGGTGAAGATTCGATGTTTTCAGCTTCTTCGTCTGCATCGTTGGATTCAGAGTTGATGGTGATGTTACCAATTGAAGAGGATGGATCTGGTGTCAGATACGCTCTGTCCTCACGTTCAATCTTGTTGAGTGATAACTTCAATGCATGTTGCTTTGTAAGCGCGTCGAAAGTGTCCTTGAACTCAGTGTGAGTGGATGTGATATCATCGTGCTCGCTGTGCAACAGCGGCGATGATGGTGGAAACTGGTTCATTGGGTTGTCTGGTTGTGGATGTGGATAGGGATGATACGACGAAGGTGCAGTAAGAGTTTAAACTTAGAAGAGCTTAAACTTAGAAGAGCTTGGCGTTGCCGAAATAGACTGCATAAACACACAGTTGAAGTTTCTGTGCTTCTCTGCCGCAGTCAGTGGTCAGCTGCATCTGCGCAGTCCACACGCGTCTCATTAAACACAGACACGCTTACGCGTCAGTCTTGCTCGTGACTCCGTGCGTAAACAATGGAGCCGTGGGTAAACAAACAAACGCGTCAGCCCGAGGAAAGCGCGATCGCTCAGCCCTCAGCCCTACGCGGGTCACGTGGTGCAGTCAAGGGCTTTGCGAGCAGATCCCCCAATTTTTGTGCGTCGTTTGCGCGTGTTATTTTCCGGTCTCAGCTTTCCGATTTTCGATTTTCGCTTTTTGCAATTTTTGGTTTCTTGCTTTTGCTGCTCCCTATGGGCACCCTCGCACCGCACGCGAAAAATTCTGTGCCAGGGCGAGGGCAGTTTCCGCGGGTCGGATTCTGACAGCGAATCCTCAGTCTCAGACTGCTGCTGGCACTGGCACTGGCACTGGCACTAGCTATTGGTGATGATTGTAGTGAAGACGGCCGGAATTGAAGGGTGGAAGCCTGTACGTCTTAGTAGAGGGAGCTTTTTGTCCGTTTCATATCAACACACAACATGAGTAGTACGTACCACCCAGGCACAACTATACAACTGCAAAACACACACAACTGGAGCGAGAGAGAGGAATTAGAACTGATTTGATATAGAACTGAAAAATGGACAAAGTGAACAAAAGCAAAAGCAAATAGAATAAGCAATGAAATGTAGTGATCACCTACGGTTCACAGCCACATTATAAGATAATTGATACACGGTTAAAGAGCCAAAGAAATATTGTCAGTCAATCTCATGATGTCAGGTTCATGGATTTCATCAAGGTGAAAGAAATTATAGTCAAAAGATTTTTCGCAGGGTGACCTCAACTGAACACCAGGGCCCGCTGAACATATACTGCTAATTACTTTGGCATCACGGCAGATGATAGATATGCGGCAGCTTAGAATATCTTACCTCCTAGTTGAGTCGGGAAAGTTCAGTCATATCATCGCTTCTATTACTTCTCTGCAAGCATCTTCTCTCCTTGTGTGGTAATCAATCTGATCAATTACTAACATATAATCAATTCATTCCATCAATATTAATATTATTTTACTACAGAGGGTACCCCATCTTTAGGTAAGAAGCACGTTAAGTCCCACACTCTCTGTAAGAGATGTGGTCAAAGATCTTTCCACAACCAAAAGAAGACCTGTGCTTCCTGTGGTTACCCAGCAGCAAAGATGAGAAAGTACAACTGGGCTGCTAAGGCAAAGAGAAGAAGAACTACTGGTACCGGTAGAATGACCTACCTCAAGTACGTTTCTAGAAAGTTCAAGAACGGTTTCCAATCCGAAAACTAAGCGTTGAATTCACTTTCTTGTACAACTTCCTTTCTATAATCATTTTTAGTTCAATCTAAACACAGTTCAAAAAAAGAAAAGGTATACTATAACAGTACATTGCATTTATGTACATAATAACTAAACAAACTATTCGCTCATGTCGTAATCTTCATCCCTCTCTTCGTAAAACAAATAATTGATACTCTCATACAAGTTATCTGCCTCATCGACTGTTATCGACAACTCGACAATATCTCGAGCAAGATCGATAGTCTCATCTGGGAAATTAAAATCAACACCATTGTAAATGTCCGTCTCTACTTGAATACGGTTCTTTATCAATCTCTCAACTTCTTCTTTATCTTCAATCTTATCCATTACCAATAACGAATCCCAAAGTCCAAACTTGTCAAGCTCTCTTCTCTCCTGTGTACTATTGAATATGGTCTCTCTGTATCCTTCAAGTCTAAGCTTGGTGACAAACTCCATCGATAAGTTCTTCATACTATTAGCCGAAATCTTCAATAACACAATCACCATATCTCGATAGTGAGGGGAGGTGATGTCACTCATTTTCACGTGGTTCCCCTCAGAAATCAGATAATGAATGATTTTAACGCTTTTACTGACCACCTCAACTCTGAGACCGTTGTTGACACCTCTCGCATTTCTGAATAAAAATTCCTCCTCTTCTCCAATGAGCTGAATCAACACTTTTAGCAGTTTCATATTTGTATGAGTCGGCAATTTGATCATTATCAATGTCGAATAGAAGGCCTCAAAGAGATCGAGTATCAAAAGCTTTGTTTTGAGACAGTGGAACTCTTGGTCTTGGTAATCACGATAATCATTTTTCAACAATTCTCCGTATGCATCAAAGGAATTGGTCCGAGGCTCGAAGGATAACTCTCCTTCCGGAATAGATACGATATCCAACAGCTTTAGTTGACGGTTCGATCCAATCATCCTATTCAAGCCATACACATTGAAATGGATATGTTCGGGTGTGACTGTCAACAAAAATTGCATGCATTGTTCAAGTAACTTGGTGGTAACTTCATTTGCATCTTTAACTCGTGTGACTCCGTTCTGTCTTGTATTGGCAAATGCAAATCTATCATCGTCAATGATGGAATTAATTAAAATATCAACGGTACTATAGACAAAATGAATTGGAGTTTTCCTTGATAGGAAACTGTTGATCACCAATTGTTGTGGTAATTGCTTCCAAAATTGAGCACTGGAGCCAGAATGCGTAGATGTGATAACGTGGAATGATGAGACTTTACTGAGTGAGGTCAAAATATCCATTAAGTAGATGGCAGTGAAAACTTCCAAAATTTTGTCATGCATAGGCTTGGCCATTAACATATAGTCTACCATTTCTTCACCTTCACCCTCTCTCTGAGTAGCGTAATATGAAATCATTCGATCTGCCCGTGGTAACGCTAGATAGTCGTATTCGGGTTTGTATAAATGTTGGAACATTAGCATCAATTTAACTATTTGAGCAGTCGTAGTGCCAATAAAAGATTCACTGAGAGCTTTCGGTCGATAGTTGATGGAGAAATTGACAAGTGCTAGTAAATGTGGCACTGGAAGTAATGCATTTCCGGTCCGCTCGACGTGATGCAAAAGGGTATCAATAAATTTCATGAGAAGGTTGTCTATACGGTTCTTATCTTGGAAACCTATTAGAAATTTCAATATGGACGACCTGAGACTATTCTGCTTCGCTGCAATGTGAAAGTCCTCGCGGTGGTCGTCAAATGACGACTGAATGCTTTCAAGGTAAGAAAATGTACTTCTAGTCATTCCGGGAATTACATAATTCGAGATAGTTTCAATGAAAAGTGTCTTCTCATCTTGGAAAACCGTCGCTTGGTTCAGCACCACAACGTTAACCTCTTCTTTCTCTTTCGGCAGTTGAGTTTCTTGGAAAATATGATCACTAGTCTGATATTGTGTTTGCTGTGTAAAAGCAGATGTGTTGGAAGTAGTGTTAGCTGATGATGTTTCAAATGGATCAGCTGCAGACTGCTCAATAGCTCTAATTTTTCGACGTTTGCTAATAGATTGTTGCAGTCCTTTCACTTCTGAGACTAGAAACTCATTCTCAGACTTTGACTTCACTAAATTCTCATTAAGTGCTTGAATATGCACTTCTTTATCTTTTAAGGATCTCTCAAAGTCCAGCTTTATTTTGGCCTGTAGTTCACTCTGTTCCTTTTGTAATCTGACAATTTGGTTTTTCAATATAGCATTTTCTCCCCTTACCTCGTATACTTCATCAGCGCTTACTTTTGTGTTGGTATTGCTATGTTTTGCAATAGGAGCTTCTGGTGGTAGAGTACTGGGAGGCAATGTAGGCGCAGTTGTAGTGTCCGAGTTGGACGTGTCGACTGTATTGGGGAGTTGTGTGTTCAAATGCTGCTGTGTATGCTGCAGTTTCTGTATTTTCTCCGCATTAGCGACAATGGTATCAAAATCAAAGTCATCATCTGCAAAAGGGTCGCTGTCAGACATGCCAGCTGCCTTGTTTACCGTGCCGTAATATGCTGGAAAGCAATTGAAGGAAGAAGCTTCCTCGGATATGAATTGGATAGTTCACGCGTTCTGGGTCTGATCTCCAATTTCAGATTCCAATTCCATGTTCCTCAATCTTCTTCTTGTCGATGTCGGTCGAAGCATGTCACCTGAATATCTTAGCAATCCACCTCTTCATTGATCATGGATCACAAAACATATATCCCAGAATACTGTGGTAATTACTCATACAGATATACATCACTTCGCATCTTTTGAGTATTTTAGTGCAATCTCATGAAAGGCTTACTTAAGGCAACAGATCAGAGCTTAGTATCGATAAGAACTAGAAAAGTATCGCAGTATTTACTGTGTCAACCTGATAGGGTAAATACCATTGAGGCTTAACTTTGTACCTTTATGTCTTAATGCATGTCGTGGAGAATGTGTTGTTGCTTCCAGCATGCACCCTCAGTCTGACTTGATTGGGGGTGAGGCGGCTCAGCGATTTGACATTACCCTATCATCTAATTTGGCACCAACTTCCCTCAATCCTCCGGTTTGAGCCTGCCTTCTCTTCAGAATTGATGTTTTGATTGTTTGATGATACCTGTACATGGCATACACTCTGAAATCCTATGCCATTACACCAGGGGTTGCCCTGGTGCTGTCAAACCGAGTATTCATTCGCTATCTAACTGGAAAGCTCACGGACGAAAATTTTTCAGAACATTCACTTCACGCATGAAAGCTCTCGCCAAGCTCCAACATTAGTTCACCACTTTTCGTTAACATTAACACCGAAATAGAATAGTGCTGGTCTATTGAACAACACAAAACCTCCACACAGCACATTATGGTCAGCGACTCCAAGGAAAGAGATGCAATCAATGCAAAGAAGCACACCATCAAGAGAGAAGTCCCAGAGGCTTCCCTTGTCCCAACACAACCTAAACCATTGAGTTCAAAGGATAAGACTACGAAGAGACTTATCGTCGTTCTCACTCAAGCATGTCTCGAGACACAGAAGGTCACAAGTAGTAGTGGGCCAGGACATAACAAGTATGTGCTACTCAACTGTGATGACCATCAAGGTTTACTGAGAAAGATGGGACGCGATATTTCAGAAGCAAGACCAGATATCACACATCAATGTTTACTCACGTTGTTGGACTCTCCTATAAATAAGGCGGGTAAGTTACAAGTCTATATTCAAACGGCAAAGAATGTACTTATTGAAATTAACCCATCAGTGCGTATTCCTAGAACATTCAAAAGATTCTCTGGATTGATGGTGCAATTATTACATCAACTTTCCATCAGATCAGTGGACTCCGAAGACAAGCTTTTGAAAGTTATCAAAAACCCAATCACAGATCACTTACCAACAAAGTGCAGGAAGATCACACTTTCCTTCGATGCTGACGTTGTCAGACCACAAGATTATATTAACACTTTAGACGATGACGAAAGTCTTTGTGTGTTTGTTGGTGCAATGGCTAGAGGTAAGGACAATTTTGCTGACGAACTCATTGATGAGAAGATCGGTTTATCAGAGTACCCATTATCAGCTTCCGTTGCATGTAGTAAGATGTGTCATGGTGCGGAAGACGCATGGAACATCTTCTAAATGCACACACTTCATATTATACATAGGTAACGTTTATATCTCCATCTGAAGCTTTTGTTAGACCATGTCAGGGCTGCCTTGATGGTTGTGTTTTAATTAGGAATTGATCCGCATATATATGTTTGAATTGTTGGCCTTTCGTAGTAATCAACGGTCCTACTTCTTCTCTTGGTAACTACTAACTCAATGAATTATTAATTCCATATTCAACTGAGAGTCTTTACATTGTGGCCACTCAAATTAGCCTTATGTGAGACTATCAGTAATATGTCATAGAGAATAGTATAATTATATCGGTTATTGAAAAGCGTCAATATACAGAAACCGAAACCGTGAAAAAGATGGAAGAAAATGAGATTTCAATGACAAGTTGGTGTTGTTATCAATTGATGAGATCTAGTTCAACCGATAACAAATTCGTTAGGCTTAAAATATTGCAAATGCATCACTACAAAACATGCTGCCTGAACATTAATAAACCAAAGAGAGCTTGCAAGATGCAATGACCATTCACCCTAACTGCTCGCTCTCAACTCTCAACTCACAACTCCGAATCTGGACGGGGCTCAGCATGAAATTTAGCTTTCAAAATACAACAAAACATGGGTCGCGCAAACTTTCCCCGTGGGCGCCTTGTAAAAGGGGAAACGGGGTGCTACTAGCCCCCTAGTGGAAACACATAAACTGTTGGTGGGTCTTACCTTCCTTGTTGTACCTTGTTTCTTCTTTTTCTTGGTTGTTTTGGGATTTTTTCATAAATACTTTATCCAGTTTAGCTGTTTTGAAACTATACTCTAGCCAAAACCTTTTGCTAATATTAAGAGCTTTTAGAAGTTTATCAAACAATAGATTTATTCTTTTTTATAACATACCTAGAAATGCCCATCTTTGAATCCCCAGCAGTTTACGTGCAAAGCACTTTGATCACCATTGCGACATACTTCATCCAACATGCGTATATTAAACCTGTAATTGATTTACACTCAACCGATGCCAACTTCGTCCCTTTACAGCCTACTAAGTCAGTTCACATCAGAAGAGATAACAACAGTAGACAGACTAGAGTTAATGTTTTCGATCACCAGGGTAATAAAATTTACACTATAGAAAGAGAATCTGCATCCACTCCTACCTGGTCCATGTTCACCTATCCACACAGACATGAGATTGCTACCATTAGATCCGGTTTCTTTTTGAAATCTTTTGATTTCCACAAGAAGCAAGGAGTTCAACACAGAGTCTTGACAGCGGAGAACGGGTTATCTGGTAGGTTAAGAACTTTCTATCTCAATGACGGCCACAAGTACGTTTGGACCAGAGGTTCCAAATTTTTGGAAAGAGTCACCAATCCTGGTGGAAATGAAGAAGAGACCAGGGAACGTATCGCCAAGGTGAGATTAATGAGACAACGTAAGTTTGATTACGAAATGGTAATTGATGGAAATAAGGTTGATTTGGAAATTGCACTCGCAACTGGATTCTTATGTATGATGACCTTCTGGGGTATGGGTGATATTACTGAGACTGTTGGTCCTACGTACATTCCAAGTCAAGACGATCCTAAGATCGAAGAGGTGAAGCCAGAATCTCTTGATGATAAGAAGGTAGACCCCATTATAATCGAGAAGGTTATTGAAAGAATTATTGAGAAGGTTGTTCCGGTCGACAGAGTTGTTGAAAGGCTTGTTTCACCAGCAACTGTTGCACCGACTGCGGGGTCCATGCCTAACATTACGTTTGCAGTCGACGCCGATGAGGATGCTGATGTTATCATTGAGAAAACATAGAGGTAATGTTTGTAGTCTGTAGTTTATAGTCTACATAGAGCACTGGATAGTTTATAATTCTCACACTTCAATCATAAACCAAACCACTAACCGGTCCCGATGCTGGGAATTTACCCCAGATCACAGGTTACGGGCAAGGGTTATGCGTTATGCGCACATGAGAGAATGTGGGTCGAGAGTTGAGAGTCGAGACAATCATGTCCCAACCATAGAATAAGACCCGTCCCATTTTGGGTTGACGGTGTATAAAAGAAGGGAGCTTTGCTAGGATTGTTTAAGCTTATCCTTATCCAAATAGATTGAAGAGCGCTTCAAACTCACCACCCAAAGAAGACTACAAGAGTACACTACACAACAAAGTACAAGATGAGCAATACCGAAAAGAAGACCGAAACAGACACCACAGTTGAGACAGAAATCTGTGGCCTTTGCAAGGGTGTCTCCTGGACAACCAAGTCGCCTATAACGTCAGTATCCGAGAAGGATGTGGCGGAAGTGATGAAGCAGCACCCTGACCGGAAAGACTGGTGTACTTGTACTCACGTCTTATCGGAAGGGGACATTGGGGGCGATTTTCCACCAAAGGCTGGTACAGGTGAGCGCAGCGAAAAGTAGCGCACTACCAACTATATACCATCTGGGAGCTGCTTCGTAATGAAGAACCGTGTTCCTTTGGCATTGGCTTTGTCATTTGCCTTTCTCTTTGCATTTGAATTTGCAGCATGTGTAATCCTCTATCAATGATAAGTAATAAAATATCGACCTTATACAGTTGCTGTAGTAAGCAGAGACGGGGTTAGGCGTTAACCGCGCATCGGCTATCGGTCCCATTACAAATTTTAGTTAAGCTGAAAAACCGGGCTGTGCTGGAGGGTGTGTGGCTGACATATTCGATTGTCTTAATGTCTCGAAGAGTGGCACCCCCGGCCGCACACGGACACGCGTATTTAATAAGCTGACGGCGCCACACTACTACGATTACGACGGAAATGTCAGCAGGAAGATACGTGAAGGAAAATATTTGGGGGGCTATAAAATGCAAATCAACGCCACTTCTATTACGCTTGCACTTCTCATCTTGTGCATGTCTTTTCTCTACAAATCTTATACTGCATTCACAACCGCTGGTAAATCTACAATCAACAACATCAAAAACACAATCATGGCAGACTACGATCACTTTGTCTTTAAGAAGTCCGAAAAACCACTTCCAATCTTCTTCTTCAGTCACGGAGGTCCTACTTTCCAAGAGAGAGCTAGTGAACACCCAGGTGCCTGGGATATGACTAAGAAAGTGGGCAGATATATCACCAAAGAAGTGAAACCTGACTTCATCATTGTCGTCTCTGCACATTGGCAAACGGGTGCCCCAGATGAGATTGAAGTTTCCATCCCAGGTCCTGGTGAAGCACGGTTTACACAGAACAGGGTTGTCTCCAACAAGTTAAGAGCTGACGAGAATGCTCTCGTTTACGATTTCTACGGATTCCCACAAAGATTTTACGACTCTCAATTCCATACTGTCGCTAACAAGTTCATTGCTGACGATATCGTCAAGACTCTAAAGGCTTCCGATTGGTTCCAAGCAAAGACCACTGAACGTGGTATTGACCACGGTGTCTTTGTCCCTGGTAAGGTTGCCTTTGCTGATCCTAACGTTATCGACTCTGGTAAGCTCGACGTTGACGTTCCTGTTATCCAAGTCTCTCTTGCTGGTACATCGGACATTGAAATCCATTACAGACTTGGTGAAGCATTGAGTCGTTATAGAGATCTCAATGGTGCAATCATCTTCTCAGGTATGTCCGTCCACAACTTGCGCGATTACATGAGTGGTCGTGGCAGCGGCAGTAAGGCCCTTCCTTACGTCAAGCCTTTCAATGACATTCTCACAAACATTCTCACCGATCCAAACCACGACGCAGTGTTGGAGAACTTGAAGCAATTACCAAGAAAGCCAGAATGGAAGGATCTCTACCATAAATCTCACCCAACCAACGAACATTTCTTACCCGCCGTCGTTGGTGCCGGTGCAGCCAGAGGTGATGAATGTAAATTATTATTCACCGACTCTACTGTCTCATTGGGCTGGAACCTCTACAGCTGGGGAAACACTAACGGAAAGTTATAGGTTACGCTCAGCAAATACTTTTCCCGTTTCCTTTTTCATTTCCACTTCTATTCTTCATCTTTTTATAGTCATTCCCGTTAGATAAAAACAGTACTCGCATTACCAACATTCAACTATACAACGAGCTGAAAGCTGAAACTCCGACAACTTGGGCCCTGGAGTTGCCGCGATTTACCGCGGGGGCGCCTATCGTTTTCTATGGAACATGAAATTTCGTACTTTCCATACTACTGGTCGGATATGTGTTTCATGATTGTTTTACAGCTATCTTCTCTACACGTAGCCCCGTTACAATAACACTAGGAGAACCAGTACAAGCCCATGCTCTCAGATACCAACAGTTCTTCTATTCATATAACTGGTATGCTTTCATAATGTATGCTACTTTTGGGGGGTACATACACAGCACACACCTAATCGCTGATCATAGCTCATAAGTTGAACGTGATGCGGACAACCTTTACCCACCTGTCGACTCTGGACTCGACCGCTTACAGAAGACCATATCTCAATTTTAAAGAGAAGCTTACACAACTCTTGCTGAACCCCATAACGGTGTTTTTACTTCTATTCACAATTAAACTACTCTTTTTCCTAAATTCATTAGTGAACTCGCTAGAGGCAGCAAAATCTCAGACCCATTTATTATACGATTCTGTTGGTAAATATGCAAGTGATGTTGTGTCCTTCCCACACTATATATCACAAGCTTCGAATATGATGATTGCCAAATCTGTGGATGCTGCTAACAAGGGACTTGTGAAGAGTTTACAATTGATGATAACTGCTAGTGAGGAGCTCATTCTTTTCATCATAGAACTCACTGTAGGTACGTATGCGTGTTTACTTACGGCTGCGATAGACGATACTGTCATTGTGGCGCTTAATGCTACCGAAGATGTGCTATCTATTGCTAATGATACGCTAAAATCATTTGCTAAGGACTTGAACTATGGGTTGGCAGATTTGACGTCGATCTTGAATGATGTCATCGATACGGCAGAAGATACAGGAGATGCTTTAGAGCACATGTTTGGAGGTGGGAAGAAGACGAATAGTAGTCAGCTTCGAGTGGAAGAACAACTAGATCACGTGAACTTAACTATCAAAAATATGCAAGACTGGCAGATACCTGGGAATATCAACAATAAGATAGATGATTTGAAGGGAAAAATTCTAAACTTCACAGACGTTCAAAAGCTCACTAATGAAGTTATTGATAAACCCTTTTCCGAATTGAAGAGACAAGTTTCAACACACTTAAACAAGACTTTCGATGCCAATACTATGTACGTTCCTGAGAAAACACAGTTGGATTTTTCTAATGGAACGAAGAAGATTAATGAGCTATATATTGACTTAATTGACGTTGCACAGACAACGACACACATTATTATGGGTGTCATTGCATTTGCAATGATCATTTTCCTTCTTTACGAATTCTATATCGAGTTGAGAGATTGGAGAAGAGTTATGGATGCTTCTCAGCATTTGAGCTTTACAAATGAATCATTCATCAGCCATGAGAATAAGAAAAAATATAACGTTGAAGTTATTAAGATTATGCAAGACAGGCAATCCAACTTTATAAGCTCAATTATGTCAGAGAATATTCTAAGGTTGAAAAATCCAGCTTTGATCAACAATATACGATGGTTTGTAAGCTATTCTGCGTCCCCATTCTTGCTGAAATTTTTGATGATTGGTGTACTTGGCCTAATGTCTGTTTTATGCCAATATCTGATTCTCAAGTTCGTATCACATGTAGATGTTTTGGATCGAGGAAGCGATCTTTTTCATCATACACAAACTCAGGTATATACAGCTTTCAATAATTCAATGGATCAATGGACAAACCAGACAAATCTTTACATTACCAACTATCAGAACGACGTCAATGATAATCTATTTGCATGGGTTGATACCGCTGCAATGTCCATAAACAACACCGTCAGTGAGTTCGATAAGGAGATGAATGACGCATTGGATAGAATATTCAAAGGAACACCATTATATACTCCGATTGAACAGATCGTCGGATGCGTAATCGAGTCAAAATTAAGGAAAGTGGAAGCTGCCATGACCTGGCTTGCCGATAATGCACATTTAGAGATGCCGGAACTAGATCCTAGGGTGATTATGGCGAAGATGGCAGAAATTAGAGCTGCCGATACAAATAATGCCGTCGATGATAACATTACAAAGTTTAAGGAGAAGGCGAAAAGCTTACTAGATGAGGTTATTCAGTTCTACAAACATCAGACAAAAGTGTTACTATACCTTTCACTAGGCATAATTGGGGTATGGATGTTTTTTACGGTAGTTGGTCTAGCCATACTTTTGGTGAGGGAGCGACGTATACGCCAACGAGAAAGAATCGGCAAAAATGATAACAGTAGTGATACAAACCCATTTGACAGTGGTACTCACATAAGCAAAGAGATGGCCGCAGAGTCACAACACGCTGCTGGGGAACGCTTTGATATCAACAGTTTTAGGACGTTCCTCTACCATGAAGAATCAGAAAGTTCATTCCCCAGAATATCGAAGATCATGCAGAACATACGAGACAACTACTTAAAAGCGCGACATAACTATGCACCTACCCCAGTTGAGTCCGTACCAGGACTCGAGAAGTATGTTGGTGAAAACTACGATATTTTCATGAATAACAATGAGCGCCATTCAGGGAGAGATTCCTTAGAGTTATTTGATGAAAAGAAACATGAACATAAAGAAGAAGCCGATACGGTAACTTGGAAGGATGATACTACAGTTACAAACAATGGCCCCTCCATAAATGATCCATCCCTTTTGGCCATTCAGAGTTCAGGATTAGATAAAAGAAAAACTCAGGAGGGGACTTTTTCCGTGCTTGGAGAAAATGTGGTATCCGTAGACCAAGCAAAACGCTGGTCGCCATAACTGATGATGAAGATGTTTTCTTTGCTTTTTGGCGATTCTCTTTGCAGAGCTTTACGTTCCATCGAAATATTTTTGTAGTATAAATTACATAGGTGAAGTTAGCATGGCTCAATGATAAAGGTTTACGCAAACCTAGTCTATTAATGTAGGAGCAGACGAAAAGTCCAATAACTTACGCTTCAGAGTGCTTCTTGCTCTTTTTGCTCTTCTTTTCCTTCTTTTCTTCCTTTCCCTCCTCCTCTACATCATCATCATCATTATCGCTCTTTCTCTTCTTTGACTTCTTCAACAGAGGATTCTCTCTCACATTCTCCTCAGGAGCAACGTAATCCTTGGATCTTTCTTCTTGTCTCACTTCCTTCATTTCTTCCTGCTTTTGTTTCTTCTCTTGAAGTTCCTTCACCTTCTTCTCCTTCTTACTCAAGAAGAACTCACCAGATTCAATCTGGAGATCCACCTTACGAGGCAATTGTTGTGGAGGGAATGGAGTGTATGCCTTTTCTTTCTTCTCACCATCCTTAGACTTCTTAGATTTCTTACGTGCAACATTCTTCTTCTTGAATTGTGGTAAAAATCTTGACCAGTTTTCATTTGCTAGATCTGGGTTCTTTGCCAGTTCCTTCTTGATCATGAGTTCTTTGATGTGGTAGATAGGATGTATGTTCTTCATACAGTCTTCAATGACTCTTCTCAACGTCTTCAAACCTTGGTGGGGTCCCATAACCGCAACAGTGTTACCTTGGACTAGCATATAACAGTCCGTGAGTAATTCTAATGCCTTAAGGGTATTTCCACTTGGTCCAATCAATCTTTGTCTTCTCTTGATGAATCTTTCCTTGTTCGACACATAACCATCAACCTTAATGACTTCACATGCAATGTCATCTTGCAAAATCTTCACAGCTTGTGGGAATGGGACCGATCTTGCCAATAATTTGATTAAATCTCTAGCATTGAGAATTTGTACAGGGTCAAATGTCTTTTTAGTCGTTCTTACCGTCATTGAACCTTCCACGAGGTCCAAAGTGCAATCAATATTATGCTTTGTAAGCGCCTTTGCAACATCTGCCCACACAGACTTGAGGTATTCTTCTCTGTACTTTGGGAATAGCGTCACAAAGGAAGATTCTTCAAGAAACGCAGATCCACTGGCGTTATCTTCTGGCTTGAATTCTTCAATGGTCCACTTGTCAATATCTGGGGTATCCCAAGGCTTGTCTTTCTTGTGTGTAGATGGCATATTTGTTTATGTGTTGTGCAAAGGTTTTGTATGTAGTAAGACTGCCCGGAACCAATCGCTTCAACGGAGTAAAACATTCTAGAAAGATTGACACTTGACAGCCAGATAATCAAAAGTTCTTGAAAATTTTTTTTGTCCTCGAAAATGGCTACATTGGGAATTGGGAAGATTCATGACGCTCGGCTGCAAACTGAGAGATAAACTGAATAGGGCCCTTACTTCCACACCCACAGAACCATAGTAGAACAGAGGACAAACAAGCGAAGAAGAAATACTAGATTATGGCTGGTAAGAAAGTGAGCGTGGGGAAACCCCGGATTGCTGACAAAACATCGTCCATCGGAAAAAAGAAATCGACCAAAATTATGTCTAAGAAGAAACAGCACTCACTAGCAAAAAGTGCCAAAGTGATGATCGATAAAATGAACAAGAACACGACGGATGACGACATTATGAACATCATGATGTCCTTAGAGACAAACACCGACACTAAGGCAGTTGTGGACGGATTGGACAGTGACCGCGAAGAGGCGGCACGTAAAGAACACGGCCTGCGAAGTCTGCAAACTGAACACCTAAAGAAAGATCAGGAAAAGGACCGGAAGACAGCCGAGAAGCAGCAACAGGTACAGTCTGATATCGCTGCCCAACTGAAGCTGATCGATGACTTCACTCTATGAACTGGCCGTCTACTCTATATACCTCTTTGTACACTATAACTAATAAAGCCACGCGTAATAAAACTTTAACAATACACCAGTAAAACTGGTTGGTCGCACGAGTAAAAAAGATAGGCCACCCCATCCGCTTTGGGGAAAACGTAAACAACACCCTGCGTTGACGGGTCTTCATGATGAATACAGACACGGAAAAGATTCTGAACCGCATCGACGGGTTCGATAGTGCTATGTGACTAGTCGCATCTGGAATAAAAGGGGACTACCATATAGATCACCAGATAACAAGCAAACAAAAATGAATGCATCACGCGTGGAGGTACGAACGAGAACCAGAGACTCCAAAGCGGTACTGTCAGATCACAAAAACTTGAAAAAGCGGTTACAGGATCTGCATAATGCCATCAACGCCAAGAACAGCAAGCACTACAATTTAGAGACACGCTTAGAAAATCTTGACATATTTGAGCAGCACCTGACGTCACTGAACTTGAGATGTGAGTTTTTAGATAAACAAGTATCAAACTTAGAAAATAAGAAGAATTCCAATGTCTATAATGGCTTCTCCCCAACTAACTTCAATACGACACGAAACATGGATTTTAATTCCAAAATAGAACTTAAAACAACTGAGACAACGCTAAATAATTTATCGACGGAGTTCAGCTATCTAAAAGAGCAGTTTTCCATTGCAAACGAAGAGATGCCTATCGACAGCCGGGAAGAGGACGAAACCGTAATGTCTCAAATGTCACTAAACAGATCAACGTCGATTTTTTCGGACTCTGAAGCTCCATCGATGTATGAATGTTATCCTCCATCAGCTGCGTCACAGGAAACTTTCAATCATGAGTTTGAACATGCCACTACGGTGAAGACCCCTACGGAGAAAAAATCCACTAGCGTCAAGAAACTGATGAAAATGGAGAGTTTCTTGAACTTCAATCAAGAGTTTGATATACCAGATACAGATGCAACACCGTCTCTCAAATCTGATATAACTCCAATCAAAGGTTTCAAAATTAATACAACCCATGACAATCCCTTTTTTGACCCAGCTTCTGAACAAGATAGTGTTGCCCAACATTGTGTTAAACCGAAGTTATCTACCAAATCTCTTAAAAGGGCACTGAGCTTAGCTCCTGAGTTACCATGCATAGACGAGTATGAAGAGGATGTCACATCTTGCGATGAAAGAGCAGATGACACATTCGGTGAGAGTGATGATATCAATGAAGTTGAAATATTGTATGGAAGAGGAGAGCAATTTCCTAAAGATCATTTAAATCTTAAACGACATGTATCTATGCCATTGTCGAATTACACAAGGAAGAGATCATCCATGGATCCAATAAAACACTTTGCTTCTTATGATAATGGACTAAACGCTCAGCTGTCCCCATTCTTGACGGATATGCTTTTCGTCAGCAACAGCATGAAAGACACCAATGATATAACACGTGCACCTGCCACTGGAGATTTCGATGACGTGCTCTCATCATCTCCGTGCTCAAAGTTTACTACAAGCAAAAGCATGGATGACATGTATCCTGATCTTCAATTCGGAGCTTCGCAGACCATTTACGACCCTGTTATGGATGAAACTCATCAAGAGGATACCACATACTACGGTCACCAATCAAGCGACTCAACTGATTACACAGATGAAGCTGACTCAATTAATGATTATGGAAGTGCTACAGCAACCCCAATATTGGTACGAAGAGAGTCCAAACTTTCCCTGCACAGGTGCAAATCACAAGATAGCATATTTTCAACTCTTAGCCGAAAAAGTAAGCTGTTCCCTTTGAGAGAGAAGAACCTTGATCTTAAAGCACAAACAATGAAATGGCTTAAACCGAACCAACCTTTGGTCTCTTCTTCAGTTCAGCCGGTCACTCCAAGATTATCTAAGGATACAACCAATGCTCATGATGGTATACTCAATTTACTAAATTCTGGTGTCAAGACATTTGATGCCGAATCAACTCAAGAACCGAGTGCAATCACGCCAACCAAAACGCAAGAGCCTTACACCCCAAAAACCAAATCATCTTGGATACCATTTGCCTCACCAATATCAGTGACACCACTATTTGCACCAACAACCCCAACTAAGAATAATAGTGCACCATCCAGTGATGCACCAATTTCATCCTGGATTTCCAGCTTCATTCCCAATTCGGCTTTTACTAATCCTGAAATCGGAAAATTGTTGGGAAGGCCCGCTCAAAAGCCCACAAACTTGACAGATGATGATGTTCCAACCCTGCAAACAGTAAACAACTCACTACCGAAGAATATCAAGTTCCAAAAGAATTATCTGTCTGAGCGTGCTCCCATTTTCAATGGTCCCTCGTCGTCATTAACTATTGGACGGAACGGCAGTCTCATTATGCGTCATGGCTACGGATCTGGCTTTAATAAAACCAATGCTCTCAGTAGTAGAGTCAGTCATTCAGCATTGCGAGAAGCGCTTAATATGGATATGGATGGCGATCACCCTGGCCCCGTTCCACCCTCTTTCTACTAGTCTTACAATATTTTAACTTTGCATTAACCCCCAATATCATACATAGCACATACACAGATCAACGACGTCTAGTAATTTTCCTGATACCTAATTTTCTACTTTTCGCAAGCATTTTATCGAGCCTATCAGCACCTGATCCTTTAACGACTTGCTTTTTCACCATCTCACTCTCTGCAATTAACGAGGCATTAGCAAGCTTAGTGACTGCACCCTTGGAATTACCAATGGCCTTCGATGATGTAGTGACTTCAACCTCTCTGATAACTTTACCCGTATTTGCACTAATTTTGACTTTCTTCTCAGTAGCTTTTTTGAATGATGCTGTTATGGATGTGGATTTACCTGCTAAGACTCCAAAAGACATGTTGTCACTACCATCAACACTAATGGATTGCGTACCCAGATTCACAAGCCTTTGAGATGATTGGTTGAGTTTTTTGGATATTTTAGACTTCTTGAGTTTCTTCAGATGTTTCGATCCATCGAAATCATCATCGTCCTCATCATCTTCCGATAAAACTTCAAAACGTGCACGTTCCGATTCCTGTTCCTGAAAGGAACTGAATCTGATGTCATCATCGTCGCGGAAAGATCGAGTTTTGTTGAGCTTACGTCTTTTCAACGCTGCCTTTCTACCATACTCAGGATCGGGATTGTTGTTGTAATAGTCTTGAAACTCTTGCTTGGTTATAACGTCATCTCCAGTTCCGGCTTGGGAAGCGGCTGCACTTTGATCGTCAAGGTCGGTCATTGATGCTGTGTATGGATCCTTCTCGATGGAGATATGTGATACAAGACTATAGTTTAGAGTATCATAAAATGGCTTTTTAGGATCCTTGTCAGAAACTTTCTTCAAGTGTTTCTCCATTTCTCTTTGCTCCTTCATCATTCTCTTTCTAATGGCTGCTTGATATTTCTTCATGAGAATCTCCTGTTCGTCATCGTCATCTGATAAATCCTGGGCATAGACACCATCTTTGTGTCTTCTCTTGGACAGACTATGTGTAGTAACATCTTTGAATGTTTTTGCAACCTGTTCATTGTCCTTCTTCAGTTCATCAGCGGCAAATTTTTGACGCAACTCACTTTCATCCATCTTGACATTACTAGCATCATCAATGAGTTTCTCATCTTCACTATTTTCTTCATCTGAAAACTCACCATCTGCTCCGCCACCAACTCCTTGATATTCATCTTCAGATTCCACAGCTTCATTCTCCATGATATCACCAAGCCCCTTCGCCTTGAATTCACGTTCCCGTTTCTTTTGTAGCTCACGCTCCCGTCTTCTTGCAAGTTTGAGCAGCTCTGCAAGCCTCTGTCGTTCTTCTTCCGTTTCCTCCTCTTCTACTTCCTCTTCAGCTTCATCGTCTGAATCCTTGATTTGTTTCTTTCTGCCACTTTTGACCTTCTCATCATCATCATCATCATCATCATCATCATCGTCTGCGTTATCATTATTGCGGTCATTACCACCTATGTCAATTGCACCATCGTTGGAAACATCTGTAATTTTCCCAGGTTGCGTGAGTTGTGTACTTCCCTCAAATCCAGCACCAGTCTCCTCATCGTTAATCAGTATGGAACCTTCGATGGTCTGTGTTAAGAACGGTTGGTCTGCTTGTGTTTGAAGAATCAAGTTTTGAGAGTCTAGCAAATCTTTCAGGGCTAGAGGCTTCTCTGAAAGATCACCGTTTTGGCTTTGGGTGGTTGTTTCGGGGACAAATTCCTCTTCTCGCAGCTTTTTGGACAAAAAGGAAGTTTCACGGATCGATCTGATGCTACTGTCCACTGACTCTGAGATCTCAACATTTTGTGTCTCTATAATGCTCATGTCCATGTTTTTCAGTTTCTTGAACTTCTCTTGCGTGGTCAATCCTTGTTGTGTCTCTTGAGTCACTTCTTTATCCATCATCTGTGTGAAAGAGAAGTTGAAATCTTTGAATGCATCATTAGAGGTTAGTTTGAAAGTTCCTGAGTTTTGTGACAATTCTGTTGGAGGTGGTACCTCAACCTCAGAGTTGGCATTGACATTGACTTCCACATCTGCATCTGCATCTGCATCTGCACCATCAACCCTCTCATCTTCCTTTTCGCTGTCCTCTGCTTCGGAGAAATCATCGGAGTAGTGCGAGAACTCTGAATCATCATCATCATACTCTCCTTCATTCTCATCATCATGAGATGGCATTACACCCTCTTTAAGTAGTTCCTTTACGGATTTCTTCGACTTTTCACCTTTAAGTTTGGCAGAATTTCTCATCTGTTGCTCCAACAACATTTGAGCAAGCCTTTCATCAGTGAGGGTATCCTCTTTAGACTTTGCAGTTTTATCAATATTCGATTTACTTGCTGAAATCTTCTCCTTGAGCTGCTTAGCATTGAGATTTCGGATTGTGTCCGAGAGGGACTTCTTCTTCACCTTTTCCAGTTTTTTAGAGTTCCTTTTGGACAGACGTAGCTTTATGTCTAATATTTTAGCCTTTCTGGTCGTTGTTGTATCCATTTCGTCATCACCCTCGTCGTCATTATCATCAAAATCAAAGTCATTATCATCACCATCAGTTGTTTTCGTAGACTTGACACGTAAGCGTGAATCGTCTTCGATGTCGCTGTCCGAGGCGAGTTCGACGCTTTCGGATCTTCGACTAGACTGCGTAATTGTTTGTGTCTGTAGTGTTGTTTGCTTTTGCAGGTGCTTGACTTGCTTCAGTCTGTGCGATGCGGGTATGATAACTTTCTTCTTAGGTTCTGGAGGCGGCGATGTGAGTGGTGTGGACAAGAATGAGTGTTGACTGGATGTAGCCGTTAACAAATTTTGGCTATCCTTATCATCGTCATCATCGTCATCGTTGCTATCGAGTTTCAAATTCTTCAATAGCTTATCTTTAGAAAATTTTGTCGGTGCATAAGTCATAATCTTATCATTTGTAGCTTTTAGTTTCTTGTTCTCTTTTTCCAGTTCATTCAGACGTGTTTTATTTTGCTTTCTCCGAGCTTTTGCTTCTGCATCGCTGATTATTTTACCACGACGTAAGCCATCAGTTATAAGATCGTAGTCCCCGTCACTTTCGAGTGCACGTTCAGCAGCCAGTTTCTTGCCTTCATTTCTGGAGCTTCTCAATTTTTTAGCCAAAAACTGATGTGCATCATGAGAGTTGGCATCAGCATCTTGTAGGGAGTTGGGTGCGTCTTCATTTGCATTGTCATCGTCATCGGAATCGCCCACAAACAGAGACGCCAGACCAGGTTTAGGTACTCTTATCTCCTCGTCATCATCATCGTCATCTTCATTCTCATCGCCATCCTCACTATTTTTGTTCTCGTTGATGCGATCTCTTGTGTCACCAAGACCAGGAACAGAAGCACGATTTCGCTTCTGCGTTGGCCTGATGATCTGATCGTCATCATCGTCATCATCATCATCATCGTCATCGTCATCATCGTCTTTAACAATGTCATTGTTATCACCTACATCCATTGTGTGCACGATCTGGTTCGTTTCTAACATTGGAACTTCCTCATCTTCCTCCCCACTCTCGTATTCGTCAACTGAAACCTTAGAGTTGCGACTCGGTTTGATGAGTTCGTCGACATCGTCGTCATCGTCATCGTCATCCTCTTCGTACTCTTCGTCGGCACCAACAATATTTTCCGCTGGTTCATTTTTCTCGTCTTCAAGTACAGTAGATGTGAGAATTTGAGTCTCTAGAACTGAAGTTGATATAATCTGAGTATCTTGTCGATCCAGATCTTGGCCCTGGACCAAGACTTGAGTTTCGATAGGTTGTGTCTTGGATTGCTCTTCTTGCATTCTACGTTGTCTCTCTTGCATCTTCATCTTAAATTTCTGTACCGCACTTGTGAGTTTTTTCTTACCAGAGTCGGAGTTAGAATTGGAATTGGAATCGGTGGTTATAGAGTGTGGATTAGTATTGTTATCCTCTATAGGAACGTCTTCATCTTCCTGCATTGCAAACTGCTGGGAAAGAATTCTGGACCTATGCGCATGATAATCTTCTTCCTGGTCTTCCTGTTCTTCTTGTTCTTGCTGTTCTTCCTGGTCTTCCTGTTCTTCTTGTTCTTGCTGTTCTTCCTGGTCTTCCTGTTCTTCTTGTTCTTGCTGTTCTTCCTGTTCTTGCTGTTCTTCCTGTTCTTCCTGTTCTTGCTCGTCCTCATCATCTTCCTCCCTCACTACTTGTGTCTCTTCAATCTCTTGCGCCTCTTGATCCAACGATGATCTCTGTAGGGGTAATATTGCCGCTGTTGCCGTTTTTGAGAGTGCTAGATGTTCAATATCCGCCTGCTCCATCTCTGCAAACACGTCCATAGCTGTGTATTGTGTGGTGTGAAGGTGTGTGGTGTTATCCTTCCTCTATGTTCAATCTTCAATCCCTGCACTACTACGCGTATGGTGATTCCAAAGTGCATCAGAACCAGCACTTTTCATGTCGCCCTAGAAAACGCCAAAAAGGGACAAGACGCGTCAGCAGTCAACAGTCAGTAAGTCGGCTGTTATCACCGACATAGGGAACCCTTAAAGCCGCATACCATTTTTGCATTTTTGCATTTTCGAATATTTGTATTTTCGCATTTTTGCATTTTTGCATTGCCGGGCGGTAATTCAACTGTAAGTGCGCTTGAGAAACATGTGAAAATGACCCCGGCGGCATGAACACACAATGCAAATGCATGCATGAGATGGTGCTGAGCCGCCAAATTATATGTCCGACAAACACATGGGCGGACCATGTGGGCTCTGTGCCCAATTGCTTAACACTAGTCCTTTGACAACTTGCGCTAGTTTCGACGTGGTGGAAGCATCAACTTCCGTGAACGTTGTGCGCCCGTTTTGTATTACGTACGTTGTGCTCGTGCTACACCCTACGCCATGCCCTGCCCTGCCCTGCACTTCTTCAAACCGTCCCCCAACGGGTGACGTGCTTGCATGCCAGCATTTGCTTTTTCTACTTGTAATGTAAGCTGTTCAAGCTGGCAAAGATAAGAGCTCAGGCTGTAGTACATTGTGTAAGACGCGCGCAGTTATAATTAATTTGCGGCGAAGAGCTCTGTACAAGCTCGATATCTATCGTCTGCTTAATTTGTTCTCTGCACGTATAGCCGACGACCGGATGGCATCCGCCTGCCACTAAGCTGTAAAGGAGTGAGTTCTTGATGAAAGAAGTGGGCCGTATTGTTGGTCGGCCCTGCCCACTGCCCACACCCCACGTTCCCCCCAATTACTTAACTCCTTTCCAAGTCCCAGCCTCATATTTCTAGTATAGTTTCTACTTTCCACTCTCCGACATTCGATCGGTTTATTTGTTCTGTTCATCCTATTTAAGCACACTATCCTGCAATACCGGAAGAGAAGACAGACTTAATTGAACTCTAAATTCTAAACTCTGAACAGTTGATATTCTTTCTAATCTTCTTATCTCCCTCACTCACTATCTCCCCTCTCAACAGATAACAACCCAAAATGCCATTCAAAGAACTCCCTGCAATTATTCGCAAGGAAGTCACATGGGGTAGAAATACAATCACCCCAGAGGATCACCAACAACTCACCGTCACAGGAAAGGATGGATCTACTATCATTATCGAAGAGGAAGATATTGCTCCATCCGGTAAGAGAAGTTATATGCCCATCTTCACAGCTGGTGCAGGTCTCTTCTCTGATGGTTATGTTAATAACTCAATTGGTACCGCATCTACTTGTCTCTCTAAAATTTATGGGAAACAATACACTAATTCTCCTGCATTGAAGAATGTCTCCGCTATCGCATTCGCAGGTACAGTTGTCGGACAATTGACATTTGGTGTCTTCTCCGATTATATAAGTAGAAAGACCGGTATGTTGGTCTCATCAGGTGGATTGATTCTCTTCTCCATTCTTGCTGCTGGTTCTTGGGGTGTTGGAACTGAAGCTCACGTTGGAGGTCACGCAGGTGGATTATTTGCAGCTTTGACAGCTTATAGATTCTTTCTTGGATTCTTCATTGGAGCTGAATATCCAACGGGTTCTGCAGCTTGTGCTGAAGCTTCATCTTTATTACCAGCAGGTAAAAGAAACAGATATTTCGCATGGTTCACCAACTTCATGATTGATTTTGGATTTGTCATCTCTGCATTTGTACCAATGGTAATGCTTTGGATCTGTGGACCTCATAACCTTCAACCAGTTTGGAGAGTCACTCTCGGCATCGGTGCCATTCCTCCAATCTCTCTTTTCATTATGAGATTGTACTTTAATGAGGGTAAACAATTCCAAAAATTGAACTTGAAGAACTCCACTGTGCCATTCATGCTCATCATCAAATACTACTGGTTCAGATTACTCGTCGTGTCCATCATTTGGTGGATTTACGATTTCTCAGCATACGCTTTCGGTATCTATTCTTCCCCAATCTTGAATAAGATCATCCCAGATGGTGACATGTACAAGACTTTTGGTTGGAACGTTGTTCTCAATTTGTTCTATATGCCTGGTGCATTCCTTGGTGCTCTATCTACAGATTACATTGGTCCTAGATTGACCCTTGTCATTGGTGTCTTCCTTCAAGCCATCATTGGTTACATCATGGCAGGACTCTATCCACATTTGGAGAAGACCATTGGAGCCTTTGTCGTTGTCTACGGTATTTTCATGACTTTGGGTGAATTTGGACCAGGTGACAATATTGGTTTATTAGCTGCAAAGACTTCCGCAACCCCAGTTAGAGGTGTCTATTACGGTATCGCTGCAGCTATTGGTAAGATCGGTGCCTTTGTAGGTACTTATGCATTCCCATCCTTCCAGAAACATTACCCAGGTGTGGAAGGTTACCAAGTTCCATTCTGGCTAGCATCTTCAATGGCTATCTTTGCAGGATTATTAGCGTTATTTGCACTCCCACCAGTCGATCAAGAGGCTATGCAAAGGGAAGATTTCCTCTTTTTATCATACCTCAATGAGAATGGATTTGATATCTCTAAACTAGGTGATGGTACGCTATTACATCCAGAAGGTAAACCTTCCGATTCCTCCATTGAGGAAGATCGTAGGGAACAGATTGAAATTGGCGAGGACGAAAAGTTTTAGCTCTAGTTCGTCTGGCTCTGGCCTCTGGCCTCTGGCCCCCCTCCTCTCACCAATTTACCTACCTACTTACTCTCTACTCTTCTCTTTCTTTTTACTTAAACATTGCTTATCTAACGTCACTTACGGCGGTGCGTAGCCGTTGCGTCCGTGGTGATTGCTCAGCCACCAGCCACCGAATGAATTTTCAGCTCTCAGCTTCACCAACCAAATCACTGGTACATTTCCTCTCAAGTGGCACCTAGAATGCAGCCTAGCTCTTAGCTCTTTGCTCTTAGCACCTTGATCTGGGCAATCACCATCCCAATCAGAACAATTGCACCACACAGCAATGGACGCACAGAACACAGCGTCACATACATCGCAGCTGCCGCAGGTGCCCGCACCTACAGCGGTGCCTGTCAAATCGGCGTCTATCCACGCAAACATCTCATCATCGTCCTCAGCATCCCTAAAGGCTGCCACGACAGCAACAAGTAGAACTGCCACTACCACTGCCATGGCAACAACAATCACACCTGCAGGTACATCGGGTAATTCTCATACACCATTCAATTACCCAACGTCTACTACAGCACCTGTATCTACAAGTCCACAAGTGAGACATTCGTACGCAGATCTGACAGCCCAACATCATCAGCAACCGCAGCACATGCCTCCTCAGGTGCCACCGATTCCACCACCACATCGCAGTTCCGTCAACATGACCACATCGACATCTACGACAAGCAATGTATCATCCGTTGCTCCCGGGTTTGGTAGAACTACTGGGAAACGCATGACTCCGCCACCACCACCAATCCCGCAAGCTCCAACGCAATCACAATCACAACACCAAGCGCAAGTATCATCAGCGTTACCAATTCCTATACCAATACCAGCCTCTCATCATGTACAACCACGTCCACATCCACCAGTTCCTGTTACGGGCGTTTCATTTGAGAGACTACCTCCTGGAACTGTACTAACTGTGGGTAAACACACTGTGACTATTGTAAAATATCTCAGTGAGGGTGGATTTGCTCATATTTACGTTGTTAAGACAAATCCTAGTGAACAAGGTAGTGATATTGCATGTTTGAAAAGAGTCATTGTACCCAACAAGGAGGGACTCAACCAATTACGTGCAGAAGTGGAAGTTATGCAACGGTTGAGTAATAGTGAAAACATTGTGCGGTATTATGATTCCAATGCTAGTAGGATCCCTGATGTTATACCTGGAGCTGGAGTTAGTACTGGGTCTGGACAGGGTACAGGTGCAGGTGCAGGTGCAGGTGCAGGCTTGAACACGAGCTCTGGTCGGTATGAAGTGCTGGTGTTAATGGAATTATGTCCGAATAAATCCTTGTTAGATTTCATGAATACGAGATTGCGTACAAAATTAACCGTTGAAGAGATATTGAAAATTATGTTGGATATCGGGAAAGCCGTTTATAATATGCATAGGATGAAATTAATCCATAGAGATATCAAAATTGAGAATGTTCTATTGGATGGGGATTTCAATTTCAAATTAGCAGATTTTGGTTCTACATGTCCAGTACTCAGAGTACCTAGAAACCATCAAGAGTTCCAAATATTGCACAATGATATACTCACACAAACGACACCACAATATAGAGCTCCAGAAATGATAGATCTCTATAGAGGGTTACCAGTTGATGAGAAATCCGATATTTGGGCATTGGGAGTGTTCCTGTATAAGCTATGTTATTACACGACACCATTTGAGATTGCTGGAGAATTGGCCATTTTGCATGCCGCCTACACTTTCCCTGCACAACCACAATTCCCAAGTGGTATCAAAAACTTGATCAATATCATGTTGCAGGAGAATCCCATGTTTAGACCGAATATCTATCAAGTGTTAGTGGAAGTGAACAAGCTGATGATCCAGGGTCAAGGTCAAGGTCAAGGTCAAGGTCAAGGACATGGGCAGGGGCAGAACACTGGCTCACTCTTACAGGGTTACGATGATTTTTACGGACTCGGCTCTTACGCTTACCCAGTACTGGATCATGTTCACCCTGCAATTGAACCGTTCACACCTAGCGTTGTGCCAATGTTCTCTCCATTCAAGGCGCCACCAAAAGATCCGTTGGAGAAACACAGAGAGATGGAAATGAGAAAGCTTATGCAACAACAGCAACAGCAACAGCAACAACAACAACAGCAGCAACAACAGCAGCAACCTCAACAGAAAATGACCATGCCCGTGTCAGTGCCTGCTCCTAGTGAGGCAAGAACTAAGTCAAATCTTGCATCTACGCCAACTCCGCCATTACAAGGAGCTGTTATATCCACATCTACTGCTACATCTACACATACTACGACATCAATAAACAATCATGCAAACGCTCACGCACACGCACAGACACTTGATGTAGAATCGGGATTTGATGATGCTGCAAGTGAAGTATCGATGAATAGCCAGAACATATCCACTATTGAAGAGGCGGATCCATTCTCTCATATCAATCTCAAACATTCCAATACCAGCGGTACTACGGGTACTATGGGAACTACGAAGAGTATTCCTCATATTGTACTCACGAAAAGTGATAGGGAGAGACAACGAAAGAATGATGGTGCAGAGGAAGGTGACGCTGACATTGTTAGTGTCGATGCCGATGCTAATTCCGATGTCAATGTCAATGTCAATGCCGATGCCGATGACGTGGAGATTCGATTCCCACCTATTGCAGATATGCCACAACGCAGTAAAAGCATGAGAGTTAGCAAGAAACGATACAGTGCTCACAATCCATTCCCCATGGTTGATGGTAAAAGCGAGCGGGATCTCGATGCTGGGGTAACTGGTGGTAGTATTATATCATTTGAGGATATCAAGCAAGATCTGATAGATATTGAGGGATCACATGCGAGTGTTTCCATGATATCTGGAGCGGGGACATCTACATCTACATCTGCATTTGCAGGACAATCTAAGAGTTCTCTGAGTCTACATGGTGGACATAGAAGATTGAGTAGTGAACAATTACAGCAAGAAGAGGTTAACTTCAGCGATTAGAATTACGTACGTGTATAGCATAACTTAGTTAAGATTGACAATAACACAAACATGAATTCGTATGATGTATTTCATTTCATTTCATTCCTGACCATTGACATGTATAGATGTAATGGATTGCCAGGGTAAATATAATAAATATATAAATAAATAGGGAATTGTAATTGTAATTGTAATTGTAGTTGGGAGTGCATTGTAGATTTAGTGAGCGTGGTGACCTGGTTCTTCATCAACAGGGAACACAAACCAGTCATCTGGCTTATATTCTTCTGCAACGACACCATTTGCACCATCAGTTGCAGAAGATGCAACTTCGACAGGTGCAGCATCATAAGCATTGAGAGCATCTGCACCTTCTGCTTCTAATGCAGGTACTTTAGCAGCAGTTGGTAATTTCCATGCCTTAGTTGCCGCTTGAGCATCTGCAGCAGTGAGTGGAATTGGCTTGAAAGCCTTGAGTTCCTTGACGTAAAGGTCTGCAACGATGTTGCCACGGACAGCAGAGGTGGTGAAAGTTCTGAAGGTTTGTCTGAACATTGTGCTTGCCTAAAGAGGGTGTTATGGGTTAAAGATATACAGGTCGTTGTGGGTTTGCCTTGTTGCAGTTGTAATTGTAGTTGTAGTTGTTGAAGGATGGAGGAATGAAAATGGAAAGGGAAATGAGAAATGAGAAATGAGGCGCGCTGTTATTGGGCGCCGGGCCCGGGCTGCGTAACCACCAGAGTACTACAGGGGCTCATGATCTATGGATCAGATCAGGGGCAGATCAGGTGGGGGACTAGAGTAAGTGGTGCATTGCGGTATAGAGGTACACAGGACATTATGTGGAGGGGAAGGATGGATGTAAGTATGTAAGTATGTATGGGGGAGGGGGAGAGCGGCAGTGGGGGGATTATAAGTCTGCGTCGTCCTCGTCTGGCAATGGCATAGCTGCTGCTTGGTCCATTTCCGCTTGGTACTTAGCCATGAGGTCAGAGTCGACGGTGACCTCAGGTGGAGCCAATGCTGGAGATTCGACAAACTCGAGTTGGTTGTTACCGACGAGCTTTCTAGCTAACCATAAGAATGGTTTTTCAAAGTTGTAGTTAGACTTTGCGGAAATGTCAAAGTATTGCAAGTTCTTCTTTCTGTGGAAAGTGATGGTCTTTGCCTTCACTTTTCTTTCCTTAACATCGACCTTGTTACCACAAAGGACGATTGGAATGTTCTCACAGACTCTGACTAAATCTCTGTACCAGTTTGGAACATTCTTGTAAGTAATTCTAGAGGTGACATCGAACATGATGATACCACATTGACCGTTAATGTAATAACCATCTCTGAGACCACCAAACTTCTCTTGACCAGCGGTATCCCAGACATCGAATTTAATTTCACCGAAATTAGTGTAGAAGGACATTGGGTGAACTTCCACACCGGAAGTAGCCATGTACTTCTTCTCAAACTCACCGGTCAAATGTCTCTTGACGAAGGTGGTCTTACCGGTACCACCGTCACCGACGAGGACGAGCTTAAAGGTAGGAACTTGTTGTGCCATTGTGTTGTGCTGTGCTGTGCTGTGCTGTGTTGGGCTGAGCGTGGTATCTATTGCACCGTTGCTGCGTTGTTGCTGTCCTCTGTTATGCTCTGTTATGTTGTGCTGTGCTGGCTGTGCTATACGGCGTCCAGAAAAATTTGCCGTCGCCCGCAGCGCCAGCGCTCAGCCCTTTCGATTTTCGCATTTTTGGCATTTTCGCATTTTCGCATTTTCGCATTTTCCGTCTACGATTAAAGGAGTGGCGGCTCAGCGGTGACGCTTCACTCTCCAGCGACTCTCCAGTACTGTTACTACTACTACTACCAGCGCTGTTGCTGTTGCTGTTGCTGCTGCCGTTGTTGTTGTTGTTGGTGACGGCGGGCGGTGTGCTGGCGATGCACAGCGCTGAACGTGGAAGACGCCGAAGAAGCAGAGGCATGTGTCCTCTCGTGGTATACATTGGGTGGCGGAGGAGGCAGACCAGCGCTGGTTGGTGGTAGCGGCAAGCGGAACGCAGTTTGTTTGGCACTGGAATCACCACCGGCAGTAGCAGCAGGTCCATCATGATAGTAACTCTTTGGTCCCGGAATGGACTTGTACACGTCCTTCAAGCGTGGTTGTGGACGGCTATTGTGTGTCTGCGTGAGTGCCCCCTCTCGAAGTTCGTTGATTTGCAACCGTTGACGTTGCTCGTATTCTGGGTGCTGGCGGAGAACGTGGTCGTAGTATGCAGTATAGCGACCAATGTGCACGCGGCCGTGGAGGTGACTTCGACGCACGCTCGTGGAGTCGTGCGTGAGGTACGTTTGGCAGTAACTGCAGTAAAACTTGCCCATGTGTATGAGTGTGTAGTGGTGGTGGTGGTACTAGCTGTTCTGCGCTGCTCTGTGCTCTGTGCTCTGTGCTCTTTGGCTTTGGCTCTTTGCACTTGCCTTGTACTTTGCTTTGTGACAGACGTCGGTGAAAAATCGCTTCTTCGCTGTTCACTGCCACCTGCCACAGTATGTTTCACCGCCCTACTCACCACTCACTGCATTCCACGCTGTTTCCATGCGACTATCACCATCACCACACCCACGCCAATGACCACCACTGCTACTGCCCTACCAATCACATACGATCCCATCAGCAAGAAAGTGGCGCTATCGGAAACGGTGCCTCTCTCTCACGCAAAGGACTTACAACTCGAAGTGAACCAACTCAATACCCTCTACGCCGACTTCATCAAGATCAATGGCGACATACCACCACCACCAACGAAGGAAAACTTCACCACAAATCTTTCCATGATGGTGAAGAAGATGCATGAATCCGCTACAGCTCTAATGCGCACGCGTAAGTTCGATGAAGCGTCAAAACAATTTAATGTTGCACTAGGAATGGCACTAGCCCGCTCTAAATTCGAATCCTTTCAAGGAACGATGCCCGAACTCATCATCTGCCTCATTGGCCGCTGTGATGCATACAACAACAGTAATAGATACGTCGAGGCATTACAGGATGCAGAGGTACTCGTGTTGCTCGGTTCAACAATGCCCGACAACCACTTGAGAAGGGGCATTGCTAACTTGAACCTCGGCGAGCTGCTGGCGGCAAAGTCCGACTTCGAACGTGGCCTCGCCTTTAACTCCCAGCATCCTCTCCTTATCAAGCTCCACAGCATGTGTACCACCCTCATTGCCGAAGAGAATGGCGATCTGTAGTTGGCCCTTGACCCCCCCAGTATATAGTATAGTAGTAAAGTACTCGTTAATACCACGCGTCAGTTTTTTTCGCCAGTTGGCCACCACCACCACCACCACAAGAAACAAGAAACAAGAAACGGTACATTCACAGCAGAGCCTTCTTTACACGCCAAACCAACAAGACACAACACAACACGTCACAACAAGCCACTCATACATACATGTCCTTACCAAGCTACCTGGATCTGGACATGGACGATTTTGATAACGCCAACGAACCGCGTCGCTTCTCTCCCACAACGGCCTTCAGAAACGCGCAGTCATCGGCTCAATCTACGTCCGCAAAGACTCTCACTAACGCGTCCAATACAAACGTCCCAACAACGGGCAATGGTATGACCTCATACACGTATAACACATTCAACAGCACTCATCCAACTACTGCTCGAATACTAAACAACAGGTCTCAATTACCAACGCTGCAGAAACCGACCCCTGCAGTAGCACCCGCACCTGCACCCGCAGTAGCATCCGCACCGGCAACTGATAACGCTATGGCCACTGCTCAACAAAAATCACCCTTTGGAAGTCAGATCCCAAGAGCGGTCTCTCCAGCAACAAGGTTTGCTGCAACTGGTCACGCCAATGTCACCCATACAAACGTTAATGGTAACCCCATATCCACGGGTAACAGTTCTGCTCCCTTGCGAAGACTCAGTAACATTGCCCTCAACGGATCACCCTCACTTCCACAACATTCATCAACTGCGAAAACTCCTTTAAAATTAACACCAATGATAAGGAAATCCACCACTTTAAAGAATAACCCCAATACAGTCTCTATGGCATCCATCCCAAGACCAGCGATAAAATCTACATCATCAATAACGACATCTACATCGACATTAGCATCAAAATCTTCTCCTGTGGAACTTCCAAGCGATCCTAGCGATTCTGATTCAGATACTGATATCGATATCCATACTACAAACAGAAGCTTTACAACATCTACGCAGAATAACAACACCATGTCACAACCAGCGCCGACACCAGTATTGGCACCAGCGCCAACGCCAACTCCAGCTCCCGTACCAGCTCCGACGCCAGCACCAGTCTCTGCTGCACCGAAATTCCCATCAAACACGTTGAAGAAATTCTCCTACAATGATTCAGACGACAATGATTCAGACGATGATGATGATATCGTCATTACCGGTGTCAGTAACGTTGGTAGTAGTTTTGGTAACTCCTCATTCAACAATGGTAATAACAATGGCACTATCACTGGTGGCTCATTTGTGAAGAATGAGCCCTCAATCATGGCAAATGGTTCCCTGAAAAGATCTTTCAATGAAATGCAACCACCTGCAATCCAAGATAATACACAAGAGATGGCGCAGAAAAGACAACAAGTGTTGGATAATAAGCTAACCATAGTGGAAGATAACATCAAAAAGGAGAGAGAGAAACAGAAATTTATCAAAGAGAGAGCTGAACAAGAATTGCAAATGCAGAGGAAGATCAAAATTAATGAACTATTGAGAGGATATCCTCCATTAAGACAACTTCCTGATAAATACCAAGTTGATTTCCCGAAAATTTCAAATTTTGCACCAGAAGTGGCGGCAATCTTACCAGCTAATATAACTACTGGAGAACTTTTACAAGAGAGAAATAGTATGGTCCCCACTGAATACCGTGTCGCTACATTCCGAAATGAACATTTGAAAATGATGAGTTCTATCGTACATAGAGCAAACAGATTCATGGATATCCAGAGTAGAATGAGTATTTTCTTGCAAAATGCAGCCAAAGTTCACAATGACATCAGAGATAAGGCCGATAAATTTTATGGTAATAAGAAGGCAGATCTAAGATACAATCAAATCTTGCGATTCATGGAACCACGTATCAAGCTTCTCTCAAAATGGTATGGAGACGTGAGTAACACGCTCATCAATCTTCGTAGATTGAAACAAGACTTGATCATTCGTTCAAGAGCCTGTGAGACAATTAGACGTGAAATAATCGCTAGGGGAAGATCTACACTTTTGGCTAAACCAGTTGAAGATTTCATGAAACTCATTCCAGAGGTAAAATTACTGACTGATTCAATTAAAGTGATGTGTCAATTCAAAGATTCTACAACTGATCCAATACCTCTCATTCGTCAATTCTCCTTAACGTGTCCATTACCTCCAAAGATCCCATTACCACAATTACCACCCCAGAAACAGATAAAGCCACATCTTTCTGTACATTCAAATCAAATAGATCTCGTTGATCTGGATGATCCATATTCGTTACTTCATACCACTCCAATAATGCCTCTATCTAACATTTACAATGATCCATCTTCGAATCCTTACAGAAATGGTGCTGGTGATGATTCAGAAGGTATCAAGAACTTAATGGAATCTATCAAAGTCATTGAATTTGAAGAAGAAGGATTGGCAAAGACTCCACCGGAATTGTCCATTTCACTTCTGAAACATCAAAGAATAGGTTTATCTTGGATGCTGAAACTTGAGGAAGGTCCTAATAAGGGTGGTATCTTGGCAGATGATATGGGATTGGGTAAAACCGTTCAAGCCATTTCTCTCATTTTGGCAAATAAACCTCAAGATCTTGCTAGAAAGACTACACTTATTGTTGGTCCCGTCTCATTATTGCAACAATGGCAACAGGAAATTCATATGAAGATTCATACAGATAAGAAGGTCACTACATATTTATTCCATGCTACTAATAAGGTTAAGACTTTTAAAGAACTTGCAGAATTTGATATTGTGTTAGTGAGTTTCCAAACTTTGGGTTCTGAATGGAAAAAACATTATGGATCTATGCCAGATGCCGATGATGATGATGATGATGCCAATGCTCACTATATGACATATGCTGAGAAAATTGAACGCGAGAAGAGGAAACAACAAAAGAAAGTGGAAGGTAGACATAATTCACCATTCTACACTAAAGATGCAATGTTCTTTAGAGTCATTCTTGATGAAGCACAATATATCAAAAATAGGAACACCATTGCTTCTAGAGCTGTCTCTTTTTTGACTAGTAAATATAGATGGTGCTTATCGGGTACTCCCATTCAGAACAAGATTGAGGAATTGTACCCATTGATTAGGTTCTTGGATATTAAACCTTATAATGATTGGCCCAAGTTTAACCATCAAATTGTCACTTCTATCAAGAAACATTATAATAGTGGTCATAAGAAGATCCATGCATTACTTAGTGCCGTTTTATTACGTCGTACTAAAGATAGTGTCATTGATGGTAAACCAATTTTGACATTACCTGAGAAGCATTTAATTGAAGAGGAAGTGGAGATGGAAGATGATGAGAAGAAGTTCTACGCCAGTTTGGAATCTGCCAGTCAGGCCACCGCTGATAAGTTATTGAATTCGGCTGCCTCGAATAGATCTTATTCATCTATTTTGACGTTGCTTTTGAGAATGAGACAAGCTTGTGATCATGAATATCTCGTTAGGCTTGGTGATGATGGTGATAGAGTTGATAGATTGAATAAGTTCACTAAAGGATGGCAGTCTTTAGAAGCGTATGACCCTCGGGTACTTGAAAGGATTGAAAGAGATCGACAATTTGGATACACTTGTCTGAACTGTAAGGATGAACTTGCTGGGGAACAAACATTGTTCCTGAGTAAATGTGGTCACGCAATTTGCAAAGATTGTCATGAAGAATACTTTCAAGATAATTCAGAGACAACAGCAACAACAACCACCGAAACTGAAATTTCAGCCAAATGTTCCAAATGTCAGACTGCAAATTTGTCCAGCATGTCAGTTGACTTGGTATTATTCGATAAATATCAGGATGGGTATACTTGGCAACAAGTGAGGAAAGAATTTGAACTTGATTCCAAGGCTGGAGATAAACATTGGAGAGCCAAGATGATCCAAGAGTTTATTGAAACAGATGGGAAACTCATTGTTAGTGCCAAGGCGAAGAAGTCTATTGAACTGATTAATAAGATCTTGGAAAACAACAGTGAGGAGAAGACCATTGTCTTCTCTCAATTCATGGGTTACTTTGATGTTCTGAAGATTCTACTTCAAGAAAATGGTATTGAGTTCTTGCAATATGACGGTTCAATGGATATGGGTAGTAAGAATGACTGTATCAATGCTTTCTACAAGGATCCAATGAAGAAGGTGTTGTTATTATCTTTGAAGGCTGGTAATGTTGGTTTGACCTTGACATGTGCCAATCACGTCATCATATCTGAGCCTTTCTGGAACCCATATGTTGAGAAACAAGCGCAAGATCGTGTTCATAGAATTTCCCAAACAAAGGAAGTTTTCGTTCATAGACTCTTGATTAAGGGTACTATCGAGGATAGAATCATGGAATTACAGAAGGAGAAGGAAGCGTTGGTTGAGGGTGCACTTGATCCAACTGCTCGTACAAAGATCGGTAAGTTGAGTAGAAGAGAACTTGGATTTTTGTTTGGTCTTAATGGATTGGCAGAATTGGAAGATGATAGGTAATTGTAATGTATTTGTATTTTAGTTTATAGCTGTTAGTATTACAAAACGAAGATGTGGTGTTGTGCTCGAAGCGGCACGGTGCAGTGGTGTGGTATGTGGTATGTGGTGTGTGTACGCGCTACGCGCCTGGAAAGTTTCGTTCTGCAATTTGGTGCTTACACTGAATCGATGTTGTTGGAACAGCAACGAGCTTCCTTGCTCCGGGCAACGTGTCACGCGTCCTAATGCCACTACGTATCTGCCTTCTTAGTTCTTTACTTAACGTTCAACAACAATGAGTCTTGTCCACCGTCAAACTACTGGATACTTACAGCAGCTACGCAAGGATGTGGCTGCGTTTCGGATAGACATTGATAATTTCAATGTTGAGTCTGCTAGTTCTACCATTTCCATTTCCTTGATAGGTGCGATAACTACACGTATCGCGTCCATTGGAAGGCTTTTGGAAGATTATCAGAACTTCATATCAAACCTTACTGCTGAGGATGCTAAAAATCAGAACCAGAAGAAGTATGAGAAACTCAAAAACGACTACGATGGGCTGAGGAATGAGTTCCAAGAATTGTTCAAACGTAGGGAGGAACTATTGAGACAATCTGAGCAAATACGCAGAGAAAACGATAGGAATAATCTTTTCAGTGAGGCTATGGCGAGTGGCACGGATGACAATCCGTATTCTGCAGAATTGAGAAACAGTAGAAGGGGTGGCAATCAACAAAAGGAGGACAGGTTCGATGATTCTACCGGTATGATGATGGACCAACAAATGAAACTAGATAGAGGCAATGCTAGACTTGACGAAATTTTGGAAATGGGACGAGCTGCATTTGACGATATTGTTGAGCAGAACGAGATGCTTTTGAAAGTCAAGGATAGAATGAGCCAGGGATTGGAAACGTTGGGAGTCAGTCACCATACTGTCATGAAAATCGAAAAGGTCATGTGGGAGGACAAGGTCATCTTTTACGTTCTTGCATCGTTGACTTTGTTTATTATGTGGGTTATCTGGCATTATCTCGGATAGTTGGAATTCTGTATATTAGTGATAGTACATTTGTTACGATTAGAAAAGATATTGACGATTGACAGAGGAACGTTTACCAGATCCTGTTATGACGAGTCACGTATAACGAGTCATTTCCCACTCAAATTTAGCGTTTCAATTATTGGTCCAAAAATTTCGGGCAACCTTTCTGAGCAATCGCCTATAAACTGCCACACTTTGGTATCACTAGTGTTGGAGTAGTTGTCGATCTCCCCATCTCTGACCGTATTAAACACTGCTATTTGACCTCCTTGATTCTTCACCAGATCTATATATGATGAGGTCGGCCAAACTGTATGAGACGTTCCAATGACGAGGAGTATATCCACTTGGTTATCCATAATGAACTCGTCGGCCTTATCGATGAGATAGAGAGGGAGTGATTCCCCAAACCATATCACACCGGGCCTGAGTAATGATTGTTCGTTATGCGTTGCACAAACTGGGCATAGGGGCAGTTGTTCGATTGATGTTATGTGAGGCAACGGTGATGTTGGGTCTTCATAGGGTGATACATCAAGTGAGGGGGTCAATGGATCATCAAATATGTAATCGTTATAGCTGCACATGAAATTTGTACATTTGACTTTAAATAAGGAACCGTGAAACTCCAATAGTGCGCTCTCATCATGGTTTGCTCTCTGGTGAAGACCATCCATATTCTGCGTTATCGTGAGGAGGTTGAATTTGGATGACGAGGATCTGCTAATTTCACTCAATTGGGCTAGTATGCGATGACCCTCTGTAGGTATCGCTCTCAACGCTTCATGTCGTCTGTATGCGTAATATAACCACACGAGTGCTGGATTGGAATCAAAGGCGTCCAAAGTGGCCAAATCTATAAAAGATAAATTACGCCACACATTGTCATCCGCTTCTGAAGTGCCATTACTATGTGGGTTGGCGCTGCTGGCAATGGGAGAAATGCCTGCCCCAACAAGCGCTAAAACAGAAAGATTCCTTCCCTTAGCGATGGGATCTAATACGGCACTTTGGAAAGACGCCGCATCCGATGCTACCTTAACCTTCACTGTATTTGTCCCTGTGGCATGCATGCACCGTAAAGTCTGAGTTGTGTTTGCTTCTCTTCCTTTTACGATTTGCATTCTCGTACCGTTAATCATATACGGATCGTATATCGCAAGGAAATGCACCGCGTTAATCTATGCTTGAAGCTTGAAGGCTGGCCAAAATTCATGTCTACTGGTGCCTGATGACGTAAGCAAAGGGGGGAGCAGTTTCCCAATGCGGAAAGCGCGAAAAAAAGGACAACGGGGCAAGCTCGACAGGGCAATTTTACAAAATTCGGTTCTTTTCGCTTTTCGCTTTTCGCTTTTCGCAAATTTCCGCCCTTTGACCAGCACTCGCCCTTTGGCTTTTGAGTGTCCGCTGATTTGGCGAACTCACTGTTGTTGCGTACTTTGTTCAGGTTTAGAATCCAGAGGCTCATCCGTCACGGCGCGTACCAGGGCACAGAACAACAGGGTGCACAAGAACACAGAACAGCACAGCTCAGCACACCATCACAAAGCTATGTCGACTAAACCCACCGAGAAGGAGAAGGCGTACATGAATGATAGGTTCTTTGCCTTTCTCGACGAGGTGTACAAGCTAAAGGATGTCAACGGACACGAGTTCGCATATGCTTTCCACGCGTTACCCCTACGTGCAAACTTGGAATACTACCGTGTGATCAAGCATCCAATGTCATACTCGAAAATTAGATTGGCTGCAAAGCATAAGCGGTATGAACATCCTCAAGCGTTCATTAGAGACCTCGTGCAAATCAGTTGGAATGCACGTTTCTTCAATGAGGAGTCTTCTGATTTCAACAAGTTTGGTGTCATTCTCAATAACTTTATTGTGGAGAAGATCATCCCTTCTTTGAAGAAAGATAGTAAAATTTATAGACGTGAAATGATTGGATATCCGAACGTCGGTCTTCTACCTGGTGAGACCTCCCCAACGGAAGCTGAGAGAATCAACGCCAAATTGCAAGAACAGTTTCCACCTCCAAAACCTAAACCGCAACAGCAACCTAAGCAACCACAGCAGCAGCAGCAACACCAAGAGCAGCAACACCAAACCCAGCAGTTTCAACTAGTTCAACCAGAGTCTCAACAGCAGCAGCAACAGCAACAACCACAACAATTCACACAGTTTGTGCAAGAGCTGCCAGCTCCAGTTCCGGTATCTGCTCCAGCCACAGTAACTGCACCATCTTCACAGTTATCTAACACGCCAATGTCAGCGACTCAGACTCCAGCTCCTGAAGACGAAGCAACACAAGTACTACCACAGGAACAACAACAAGGTCAGAACTTAGTTCAAGGCCAAGGCCAATCTGCACTTGAAGACGAGCGCAAACAGAACTACATCCACAACACCGGTATGACTCAAGAACAGATTTCTCAACGTCAAGCAGAGGACGAGGCTAGACTGATTCTCAATCAACCATACAACCCGAGCTCGTACCATCCGAAGATTGAAGATACTGGCATACCGCACGTTTATTTCCCACCAACTCATTTGATGAGCCAGCCTGCCAACCGTCACATTCTAGAACAATGGGTTAAAAGAGGTAGACCCCCTGTTGTAGACAAACCTCACGAAATGAGAATCAAATCCATCATGAGGGGATTGAAGAAGATCAAAGTTGCCGGTAAAACAATGGTATCTTTCTGGGATAAATTACCGAGTCAAGGTGAACACCCTGACTATTTGAAGTTTGTCAAGGATCCGATCTGCATGTTGGAAATAAAGGCACTCATTAAACAGCGGTTTTACAATACCGTGGATGCATACGTTGCCGATGTTTTCAGATTGATCAATAACAATCGTGGATATTTTACCAACGATGAATTCATCAAGAATAATCTAAACGTTCTCGAGACCAACGTATCCAGATTGTACCAGATCGAGATGGCCAAGCCAGATATTGAGTATATGACCGGACAACACACGAACCGATTCCCACTAAATCAAGTCATGTATGACGGTAGAGTATACAAAGTTGGTAGCTGGGTGCTTTTGCGGAATCCAAATGACGAAGCAAGGCCTACCATTGCACAGATCTTCCGACTTTGGCAACAAGAGGATGGTGAACTCTGTATGAACGTTTGTTGGTACTATAGGCCTGAATGGACAGTTCATCGCGTTGACAGATTATTCCTTGAAAATGAGGTAGTCAAGAGTGGGCAATACAGAGATCACTACGTGAGCGAGATTTTACAACCCTGCTACGTTGCATATTTCACGAGATGGCTCAAGGGTGATCCGGCTGTTGATTATGAAGGTCCACTATTTGTGTGCGAGTTCAGATATAACGAGAAGGAATGCACGTTTGCGAAAATTAGAACGTGGAGAGCGTGTCTACCAGATGAGATCAGACATATTGAGGATCCTATCAAACCGTTAACGGCACCTAGAGTTTTAAGAAAGTATCCATCACCTATCAAGGGATTGCTTCTTCCTGGAAGTACGAGCAGTTCTCCAATTCCTCCACCAATGATTGTGAACATGAACTCACCACCTATTGTCGGTGCCGTTTACGTTCCTCGTGAGGATGATGAGAATGATTTACACTACTTCGACAGTTCTGTGGGTATCACGCAGTGTAAAGTGTTTATTCCACCACAGATTACTACGACCAACATTGCCACCAGCAACACGAGAATTGTCGGCGTAGATTATCACCATAACCACCTTCATGATAGAACTGCTACACCAGATTACGATGGACATGGACGCGGTTCTGCTACCAACGGTAACGCTAGCGTTGGTGCGGGTGCTGTTGCCGGTGCCGGTGCCGGTGCCAGTTCTGGCGTTGGAGTTAGTGATGTCGTCCCTGGCACGGGGATGCTCAATTTACAATCGGGGCATGCGGCCAATGCTTACAATCCGAACAATGTAGCCTTCAAGGCATACAATGCGTCGAAGATGAACCAATATGCGATGAATGCGAGCGCTGCCATTGCCAATAGCATTTTGGCAAATAATGCCATTGCTAATGGTAATCATAAAGTGATCAAGACTCCTTATAACACGAGTTCTTACGCATTCTCCCAATATCACTCACCATCATCATCATTTGCATTTGTTAGGAGTATGGAATCTGGAGGATTAGAAGATTCACTGATACCACTCATTAAGAACTCATATACGAGTATCGATAGACACAATTATGAGAGAGTTGGCAGGATTTACAAACAACAGGCGACGACGGCAGCTGCATCTTCATCTACATCATTATCCGCATCTGCATACGATACAAGTATGAATGGTGATATCGGTGCTGGAATTAGCGCTAATGCAAACGGGAATGCTAATGCAGATCGTGTGGAAAAGGGTGCCATTGTGTGGTTTAGAGGACCTCCTGTTAATGTTGTTGATCGGGTTCTTGCGGATGATGTTTTCGATAACGTGATAGATAATGATGAGAGCGATACCGGTGCAGGTAGTGGATCTTTGGCTTTTGGAAAACGGGTCAGATGCGGACACAGTGTGGAGTATCTGGCTTGGAAGTTGAAACAGAAGAAGAGACGGGTAATGTGAGCGCATTGATACGGTGTACTTGTAGTTTATAGTTTTGTATGTATAATAAACAAATAAATGAATGAAACAATGTTTGTACATGATCGTGATACTGTTGAAAAGCGAGCTTTTCGTGTTGAATTATGGATATCAAAGTTATAATTTTATATATGTAGTGTAAAGGAACGGATAGTAAAGGAACGTAATGTGAATATATATGCATGTCTATATGATTAGTTAAACAATCCCCAGTATTGTTCGACGCCATATTCACCTGGTTGTTTCCACATGTCGTTAAATGTAGTGAACATGATAACTTTATCCTTTACTGCATCGACAATGCTCTGTACGGCTTGTAATTGTTCTTGGGTACCAGGTACAGCATTTTGGTAAGTCTGACCTTGAGTTGGCCATCCAGTCTCACAAATGAGTGTATCCTTACCACATAATGAGTTCATTTGAGAGATTGTATCTTGTAAGAAGGAACCGGAATCTTGTGGTGATGTATTACCATTCCAGAAAGCGTGTTGATTGACAGCTGCGAAATCTGATGCACCACATAATTGTTGGTTATTTTGGTAAGCTGGAACTGTATCGACGGTGACCACTGGACCTGAGTATCCAACCTGTTTGAGCATTGATCTTCCAGAGTTGACTGCATTGACGACGGTATCTGCATCATATTGACCTGAATTAACCCATTCGTTACCAACGGAGATGGCGTAGAATGCATCCCAACCACGAGATGAAGATTTAACTTGAGATTCTAATGTATTGATGTCATCTTGTAATGAGTTGAGGTAGAATAAACCACCAAAGATTTGTTGGTGAGATTGGAGGTTGTCAAGCAGAGCAGTAATGACAGAACAGTCTGGTGCGTAGACACGAATCACGGAAAAACCGGAGAGTTGAGCAACGTCCTGAGCGATCTCAGAGGCGGACTTACATGATCCCGAGTCGGCATAAGGAGAGTATGTGATACCGAATGCTTGGGAGGCAATAGAGCCTACAGAGCCATCAGAAGGTGCAGATGAACCAGAAGGTTCAGAGGAAGCTGATGAAGTGGACTCTGCAGATGATTCAGGTGTTGGAATCTGGGTTGAAGATTCCTGTGGTTGTGCTTCCGAATTAGTTGTTGATGTAACGAGAGTTGCAGGAGGGGAATATGCGGCCTGCTTTTGGTCTTGGCCTTGGTTGTTATTTGAGAGTTGATTGTCGAGAACGAGTGAGAAGGTCGGAGATGGAGTTGGAGCAGCAGCGGCAGGCGCGTCCGGAGTTGAAGTAGGAGTGGCAGCTGGAGCGGCAACAGCGGCCGCACCCTGTGCGTTCACTGTGACGACGTTAGTGACGTAGACGACGTCTCTTCTCTCGACCTGGTGCTTGTGGTGCTGGTGGTGAAGACCATTGGCAGGTAGCGCGGTGACGCTGGCGAGTGTGGAGGCTGCGGCGAGTGCAGAGACGGCTGAGGTAGAGAAACGCATGCGTGTTTGGCTTGACTTGACTTGGCTTGGCTACAAGTGAACTAAGTACAAGATGACGTGAATGTGGGGGTGATCATCCGGAGTTCCCAACCAGCAGTATGGGCGGCGTGCCATGCTGTACTTATACACATGGGCTACCTCCTGCCACGCTGCTACAGAAGGTACGTGTCTCCTCTGGCCCTTAGCCAACGTCTGTATCGGCTCGTCTAGTGCTCTTGGGAGGCCTCCTGTCTCCTGTGCCTGGGAGCGCGTTGTTGACGTTTTCGCCGTTTCTTTTGTTCCCGCCGTACGCTACGCGTCGCGCCTGTCGCAGCCCCGTTTCCGCTTTCCGCCTTCCGCTTTCGGCAAGGTAATAGGCTAGCGACTGGCGACTAGCGCCAACGGTTCTCTGTTAGCTCTCTTTTCTCAGACAGCTATAGCTCAACTGGACCAGTGCTAAAGACTAAAAAAGGGAACCAGACCAGTTCCAGACAGACCAGACCGTTTTAGTGTTCCAACACTAGTGCACAACACACAACACTAAAATGCTGGCAACACTTCGCAGACCCGTCCTGGCCATAATTTGTGGACCACTTCCACTTCCAACACTTGCACAGCGCTCAGTCTCTGATGGAACACCTTCCTCGTTGGCATACAACGATCTGGCCAGCTCGCCCATGTTGCGAGATGCTTTGCGTCCAGCATCCGAACTGCGCACCGTCGCTCTTGATTACGACCTCCACGAGGCGGCATCCTCAAGATCCGCTCTCCCACCATTGGTGATTTTACACGGTCTATTAGGTAGTCGGTCCAACAACAGATCCGTAGCTCGTCAGCTCGCTAAGAAACTCTCTACACCGGTATACTGTTTAGATCTTCGCAATCACGGTTCCAGTCCACACTCTGCACCACATGATTATCCACACTTGGCAGCAGATGTGGAACGATTCATTGAAACCCATTTATCAAATGAGCCTCCCATCTTAGTGGGTCATTCAATGGGTGCCAAAACGGCAATGGCGGTAGCTTTAAGGAACCCCAAGCTCATTTGTGGGCTCGTTCCAGTGGATAATGCACCAGTGGCATTCCCACCCAAAACGGGGTTTTCCTCCTTTGCTCGCTACTTTACCGCTTTGAAACGTATAGAGAGTATGGGTCCCCAATGCACATCTTTGAAAGAGGCCGATGCAGTTTTAAAAGAAGTTGAACCATCACTGCCTATCAGACAGTTCCTTTTGACCAATATGAGACCCGCAGCCAATGGTAATGGTGGGTATACGTGTCGTGTGGCATTGGATATTGTCGAACAGGGTTTGTCTAATGTCGCTGGTTGGCCATATGTTGCACCACCTTGTATGTACGGTGGTCATACGTTACTTGTACGTGGTACTAAGAGCAGTTACGTTCCTGACGAATCATTACCGGACGTGGCTCGTTTCTTCCCACGCTTTGAACGATTGGACATTGCTGCCGGACACTGGGTCGTTGCCGAGCAGCCAGTTGCGTTTATGGCTGGCTTGACCCGCTGGCTAGAGACGTACTACCTCTAATCTCTAACCTCTAACATCACTCCGCACGTACTCCGCTGTGTACAGTACTTACTCTCTGATCTTTCTTTGTTCTTGTTTCCCCGGGACGCCAAACCCCGCGGTCTCCGAGTCGCACTCAAATTTAGAGCTTGGAATTTGGAATTTCGCATTTCCGCGCTTTTCTTTTTCCGCAACGGGAACCGGGAACGAGAAGGAGAAGGAGAAGGAGGAACAAGAGAAAGAGAGAGGACGTGGACGAAGGCAAGACGGAAGTAAGTGAATAAGTGTTGGGAAACCCTCGTATAACACAACTAGTCAGCAAAAAACACAGCACCCACTCAACACGATGCTCTCCAGAAGACTCTTTTCCACATCCCGCCTCCTCGCTGCGGCAAAGGCCCAACACGACGTTGTCGTCATTGGTGGTGGTCCCGGTGGTTACGTTGCAGCCATTAAGGCGGCACAACTCGGTTTCGATACCGCTTGTATCGAAAAGCGTGGAGCTCTCGGTGGTACATGTCTTAATGTTGGATGTATCCCATCAAAGGCTCTCTTAAATAACTCTCATCTCTATCATGAAGTTAAAACCGAAGCTTCCATGAGAGGTATCGACATCACCGGTGAAGTGAAACCTAATTTAGGTAACCTCATGAAGGCAAAGGACACTGCAGTTAAGCAATTGACAGGTGGTATCGAGATGCTTTTCAAGAAGAATGGTGTCAAATATTACAAGGGTACCGGTTCCTTTGTCGATGAACACAACATTAAGGTTCAACCAATTGAAGAAGGTGCAGAAGAGACTACTTTAGAGGCAAAGAACATCATCATTGCTACCGGTTCTGAACCTTCTCCATTCCCAGGTATTGAAATCGATCAAGAACGTATCGTTGACTCCACCGGTGCACTCGCATTGAAGGAAATTCCAAAGAGATTGGCAATCATTGGTGGTGGTATCATTGGTTTAGAGATGGGTTCCGTGTGGTCCAGATTAGGATCTGAAGTTACCGTCATTGAATTCCAAAAGGCTATCGGTGGTGCAGGTATGGACGCAGAAGTTGCTAAGGGTACCCAAAAGTTCCTCTCTAAGCAAGGTCTCAAATTCCAACTCGGTGCTAAGGTGAAAACCGCAACTAGAGAAGGTGAAGAAGTTCACGTTGAATACGAGGACGCCAAGACCGGTGAAGTTAAGTCTATCACCGCAGATGTACTTCTCGTTGCAGTCGGTAGAAGACCATACTCCGCTGGCCTGAACGCTGAAGCACTTGGTCTCGAATTTGACAAGAGAAACAGAATCGTCATTGACTCTGAATACAAGACTAAATTCGACCACATCCAATGTATCGGTGATGCCACATTCGGTCCTATGCTTGCCCACAAGGCTGAAGAAGAAGGTATTGCTGCCGTTGAATACATCAAGACCGGTCACGGTCACGTCAATTACGCAAACATCCCAGCAGTGATGTACTCTCACCCAGAAGTTGCTTGGGTTGGTAAGAACGAAGAAGAATTAAAGGAAGCCGGTATCAAGTACAAGACTGGTAAGTTCCCATTCATCGCTAACTCCCGTGCAAAGACCAACATGGACACTGAAGGTTTCGTTAAATTCATTGCCGATGCAGAGACTCAACGCGTGCTCGGTGTGCACATCATTGGTCCTAACGCCGGCGAGATGATTGCCGAAGCTGGTTTGGCTCTTGAGTACGGTGCATCCTGTGAGGACATCTACAGAGTCTGCCACGCACACCCAACCTTGTCCGAAGCATTCAAGGAGGCGGCAATGGCGGTCTTTGACAAGCCAGTCAACTTCTGAGCCTGAGCACATACCCTCCCCTTATTTATCACTGTATCCAAGTCAACTAAAGTATTCCTAGTCACCTAGTCCTTAGTCCTTAGTCCTTAGTCACCTAGAGTCTATCTATCTCTATCTCTTTCTGTATCCCCGCTCTCCCGCGATTCCCATCTCAGATTTCAGATTTCAGTGTGACTGCGACTGTTAATGTGGATGTGGATGTGAATGTGACCGTGCACTACTACAAAGCAGCTGCGTCCCATTCACGTCCACGGCGATTTCAGCAGTAGCCACCACCACCAAACACAGCACATCTAACTACAGACAATGTCTGCTACGCTCCCAAATACAGACCCAATCACTGGTGCACCACTACTCCACGAGCAAGTGACGGACCCGCGCACAGATGAACAACGCAGACTCACATTTATACAGCAATCCGTCGTCGGTCACGGCTCTTTCGGTTGCGTGCATCAGATAACTATCCATCCATCCATGACAAAAGCAGCCGTCAAGTCCGTATTACAGGATAAACGGTTCAAAAACAGAGAATTGGAGACAATGAAACTGTTACATCATAAGAATGTCGTCACTCTGCTTGCCTACTATTATAAAACCAGTGAGAAGGATGAACTTTATTTACATTTGGTATTGGAATACGTCCCGGAAACGTTATATTCAGCGGTGAATAGATATTATCTACAGAAGTTACGTATGCCTGCATTGGCCATCAAGCTTTATTCTTATCAATTGATGCGTTCACTCAATTACATACACTCTTTGGGTATATGCCATAGAGATATAAAGCCACAAAATTTACTCATTGATCCCGTTCATGGCATCCTCAAGCTCTGCGATTTCGGCTCAGCAAAGATGTTGTCCCCTGCAGAACCGAATGTCTCATACATCTGCTCTAGATATTATAGGGCTCCAGAACTAATCTTTGGCGCTCGTAATTACACAACAAAAATCGATGTCTGGTCAGCTGGTTGCGTCATTGCAGAAATGGTCCTCGGTAGACCATTGTTCCCGGGACAGTCCGGTATAGACCAACTGGTGGAGATCATCAAAATCTTGGGTACCCCGACAAAGGAAGAGATCAAATCCATGAACCCTAATTACATGGATCATAAATTCCCTGCCATCAGAGCCATCCCATTACATAAGATATTCAATGGTGTGGAGCCTGAACTGTGCATCTTATTGGCTAGAGTTCTCAATTACTCCCCAATATTGCGTTTAGATGCGGCAGAATCAATGGCAGAACCATATTTCGACGAGCTGCGCTCACAAGGCTTCTACGGTTCAGAACTGCCCAACTTTAGAGGTTACGCAGCGCCCGTGTCTGGGACTGAGTCACAGACCAAGATTGTCGTGCCGGACACGCTAGACTTTTCGACCCGTGAACTGAGTACTCATGATGGGATATGGGAGAAATTGGTACCCGATTGGCGGAGACGAGAGATTGGCAGGGATTCCTTCACGCCGCTAACGACGGAGCAACTACGAGATGCATCGATAAACTAGCACCCACGCCCACACCCACACTCTCTTTGTATTACTTGGCCTGATTCTATATATTTGCGACTTGTATCCCATGGCTAATAATGGCTTGATGTCAACCCCATTCCTCGTCCCCCTCTTATCGTGACGTAAGTATAAAGTAGGTACAGCCCTCGACATGATTTTTACACTACTTGCACCGCACTCTTAAACAGTCTGTGTTTCTAATTCCCTTTCTTCGTATCCATATACCCAAATTAAGAACCACATTCCCCTACCATTGGCACGGTATGTCCAGACAGAGAGTATTGGGAAAAGTTCATGCCAAACTGGCCACATCAACAAACAATACCAAGGCAGATAATGATGCAATAAATCGACCGTCATCAACATCAACATCACTGTCATCTCAAGGACAAGCACAAGCACCATCACACTCTCCCACATTCCACTTACAATCACATCCTACTAATTCCACTATTATTACCACTCCTGCTGTCAGCGTACACGATGACGAAGACCTTATATGTCCGATGTGTAATGCATCCATGCCCAACCTCGCAGCTTTGAACGCTCACGTTGACAACGTCCACCTTATTAGCGATAGAAATGGCATTGACACTAGAAATGGAGATGGCAGTGGGAAAGCTAACAATATGACTAGCACAGCCTCTACTAAAGTCATCATACCGAGATCACACTTCAAGAAGGCTAGACAGGGTACGGTATGCGCTGATGTACGTTGTGATAATCGCGTTGGATTGAAACATGGTATCCTAAACTGTCCCAAATGTGGAGATGTATACTGCAATGATCATTGTAAAGTGCGAATGAAATTAGATGGAGAATTACGTGTCGTACGGTGGGATCAACCTGGAATGTGGTGTAACTGCTGTCTGCGATGTTTATTGCAATATTACGATAGAGACAGTGATAGTCCCGTTCGAAGAAAACTCACTTTTGAATTTGACGAATTGAGAAGACGTAAAAGAGATGAGCAAGCCATGCAGGCGTTGGTGCTTGAACGAAGGCTGAAGAAACTTATTAGTTGGATTGTTGATCAGGTTAAAACGACTGGTGTGGTGTCTACGATGAGATTCAACCACATGGAGAGAGAACTCGCCGATTGGGAGAACGCTACAAATGTCTCTGAATGTCGATACTGTCATACCCGGTTTGGGATGTTTAATAGGAGACACCATTGCCGCGTGTGTGGTGATGTTGTCTGTGGAGATTATAAGAAGGGTTGTTCGATGATTGTTCCCATTGGTGTCTTATTCAACTTGATGAGCGTGTCCATGAAGATAGATGATGATGTCAAAGCGAAGGTTGAACAAGCTTTGAAGATAGATCAAGTGGGACTGAGAGTGTGTATGGGTTGTAAGAAAAAAGTTCTTGCTAAAAAAGTGTTCATGATGGATACAGAGAAAGGGAAGCATTCCGAACTCATGTCGTTTCAGAGACTTTGGAAATTGTTACAAGCTAAAGTAGAAACTGAGGATTTGACTTACATCCTGGATGATGATGAAAATGTCAGGCTGGTAGCATTATTTACAAGACTAGACAAACTCATCAAAGATATTGATAAAGAAGTCAATGAACCGAACAATTTGCAGTTGAGAAGAGACGAAATTCGCATTCTACAAAACCTCAAATCTGTCATCATCACGTATGTGCAAACAAAGCTTCCCATTTTGAGGAAAGCGCAAGATGAGAAGCTAGCCAGAGAAAGACAAGGATTGCAAAATATGATATCAGATCAGCCAAAACTAACTAAAAGTGAAATTAGAGAGAAACGTGAAAAGTTGATGGTTCTCAACGAGCAGCGCTTTCTCGTGGAGAGCATGTACGAGGAGTTTAAAAAGCAAAGACGGTTTGATGATTTGAAAACCCTTGACTCTAACTTGATCGATATTGACACAGAAATTGAGCAGCTCACCATAGAGTTAGGCGACGAATCATTCACTGCATAGAAAAAATTTGAGTCTCGTATATATACTTTATAAAGCGATATTCATCGATATAGAACTTGGCAAAGCTTATTTCCTCTTACCCTTGGTCTGGTGAGCCTTGTTGTGCTTCTTGCCTGAGCCCAATGCTACTTTTTGTTGGTAGAAAGGACCACGCATGTTACCCTTGACAGACTTCATGTGGAAAAATTCATCATCGAGCTCGTTGGCAGCACTGTATAATGCAGCTTGTTTACCACCATATGTTCTCGAACGATGTTTGCTGTTCTCATCATCAACAGACAAGTGACCAGAGAAAGTGACCTTATCCAAGTCCTTGGAGAGATCAAAAGTCTTAACTGAGAGGTTCTTAGCTTTAATTGCAGCAACTAATTGATTCCTCCTCTGTTCTGGCAAATGAGCTAAAGTGTATAATTCCTTATTGAATTCCCTACACTCTTCATCTGTGGCCTTGGATCCATCCTCATGTAGAGGTGGCTCCACGTATAGCAATTTACCATTGACCAAATCCTTTAACACGTATCTGGCAGCTCTACTCTCATCAGCAGAACCAAAACCTTGTGTCATATAACCTCTAGCTCTAGCATATGCGTTAAGCAATTCTTGTGCAGTGGGTATACCGGTACCACCTTCAGTCTCCGAAAGAACCGGTATAGTAATACCATACACAGCTTCAATGAAGAATTTTGGAATTCTTCTACACACAAGTTGACAAGGACCAGTGCATTCTCTCAATTGATCAATTGGCAAAACACCGTTACAAACCAATTCACCGTTGGTATAAGCAAAGTTAGGGAAAACTAAACCGGGACAATCACACAATATCACTTCATCAGAGAGCAAAATCGTTTGGAAATGTTTAGTCTTACCAGGGGTAGAAGAGACAGACACCTTCTTGGAACCGACAAGCGCGTTAATGGTAGAAGACTTACCAACGTTAGGGTAACCAACTAAACCAATTTGAAGTCTCTTTGGTTGGCCCTCTGGAGGCTCCGTCAATGGCTGTGGCGCAACTCTCAAAAACAAATCTTCTAATTCTTCAACACTTATAATACGGGTCATTTCTCTGATATCATCATCCTCTGGTTCCTCGTCAAAGTCGAAATAGTTTTCCTCTTCCTCCTCTTCAGTAGGTTGGGCTGCATCTGCAATCTCTCCTTCTTCGAGATCAAGGTCATCCATCTGATCTTCGAGTTCTTCAAGCTCTTCAAGTTCTTCCTGGAGTCTCAAATACTCTTCTCTTTGTTCTTCAGTTAATTCTGAAAGGTCGAATTCTTCGTCGTCGTAATCGCTATATTCCTCATCCTCAGCATCATCGGAGGCAACAGTCTGCTTCCAGTTTGAATTGAGAACAGGAGGCTCTTCACCGTCATGTGCATCTCTGTATCTTTGTAATGCTTCTTCTTCCTCTTTTTGTTTCTCCAAAATCTCATTGGC
>JAMYHI010000109.1:0-53525 GCA_025531525.1 Pichia sp. P7020A
TTTGCAGTTTCCAAAGTATTTTTACGCTCAGGACTGGGATTTTACTGCTACAAACACTGAAAAGCCTCACTGTTAGCCTTTACAATAGATTCCAGTTTTGTTAGAGAGTTTGGCATGTTGTTATAGCAGAAACATGCGAAAGCATGATTTCTGCCTTCGATAGTGGCAACCAAAAATGGAAGTTTTGCCGATAGCAGATAGCCGATACTTTATGTTTTTTTGTAGGAAGCCGAAAAATTGCACTTTTCCTGACGGTTTTTTTTTTCTGGACCTTGCCTAAAATTCACACTCATGACAGCCGAAGGCTGAGCCTCCTAGAACTACACGGGCAAGATAACCACATGTTTTGAACCTTGAACACCAGAACACAGGTGGCGCGGGCTTACCGGCAAAACGGTCCCCGATACAACTAGTCGAAGATGCTAGCTCGTTAAACCGAATGTTATAACAATCTGAGTTCAGGTCTAACCGAAGTAACGAAAGCATTCTAGCGCATATCTGAAATAAGGCTGGCACCCAGTGCACGAAGCACACCTGTCTACAAATCTCAAACTTGAGTACGAAAACTTTAAGGAGTGAGGGGATTAAATTTCATTGCCCAACAGTTAGGTTTAATGATTTGATGAAGTTGCAGAAGGTGGTTAAACCTATAGGCGGTACAAATCAATCAGGAAAAGATGAGCGGCATACATGCTCGCAAAATGGTAAAATCGATGACTCTGAAAAAGGAAGGTTCTCCGAAAGTTGATAGCCGATAATCAGTTTTTTTTCAGAAGAGCCGAGAATTTGCCCTTTTACTGGCATGAATCACTTTTCCGAGATTGCGGAAATTTTGAGGAGTCTGATCGTACTGTGTAAGTATGTCGTTGCTTATATAGAGCCCAAAATCAACGATCTTGCGTTTCGTCTTCTACATCACACACATATGCGAGATCAGAATCTGTAGACTTTCCTAGGGTGAACGAAGTGATAAAGCAATAAAGTAAAAAGAGGTGAATAGAAGTAGTGCGGGTATAGAAGAATGATGTGCGCTTTTACACTTTACCAGAAAGCAGTCAAACCTTCTCTAAGCTTGGAATAAACTCATTCTCAACTTCAGGGTCTTGGTTCGAGGTGACATGCATCAATTCATTTTGTAATCGATGGTTCTCAAAAGCATGATCGAAGTCTTCAACCTCTTGCCATTCTTCCACAAATTTAAGCTCGAGAATCTTACATCCTTCGGGCAAACCTCCAACTGGAAAGAGCAGTGTCAGGATAAGTAGAACAGAGGAGCTTGCCGCATAGCCAGTAAAGAAAGAGAAGTAATAAACATAAGTTGCGCCAATCGGAACCTCATGTGTCTTGGTTGCACCAACAAAACCAACAATATTTGGTAGGATACCGCAAATGTAGGCCACGTAAGCCCTCCAGTTAATACCTTTGGAATAGTAATATGGAGATGCATTCCCTGCAATGTAAAGGTTATGTAACTGGAGGTAACCCTTTTTGATTATGTAGTAATCACAGAAGACGACACCTGCAATGGAGGAAAGGAAAACAGAATATGCACTCAAATAGGTGGTGAACATAGAAGAGGAAGACATCAAGTTCCATGGACAGATAGCAAAGCCAATAGCTGCACATATAAAACCACCTCTTCTAATGTTGAGGTACTTTGGTAATAGAGCAGTCATATCAGTACCGGCAGAAAGGGAGTTGGCAGAAATATTGGTACCCACTTGGGCGATAGCAAAACCTAATGCAATAAGGAACACTCCTCCACGGTCGCCCCTTGAACGACCATCCAAAAACTTTGAAAGAACATCGAGAGGATTCCAGTATGTCTCACCATACAAAATAGTGGAAGCACTGGAAACAAGAATACCGATTAAGCATGTCACAGAGAAACAAACAGGTAATGAGATGAATTGTGACCAGAAAGATGCACCCGGCTTGTTTGCAAATCTAGAGAAATCCGGAGCATTGACAATCAAAGTAGCAAAGTTTGATAGCGAGTTCATGACAGAGTTCACAAAAGCCCAGCCAAACTCAGAGCCGGAAATGGTACTTCCCTGATGGATGACAGGTCCACCACCATCAGCCTTGACTAAAGTCCAGATTAGGAAGGCAATACCAGCAATCGGACAAACAACAGCCTTAACTGTGAAAAGATGACGAACAACGTGAGGTGGGAACCAAATGAATGGGAGTTGAAAGAGCCAGAAAAGGAAAAAACTCAACAGTTTGAAGGAGGACGTGTTACCACCGACGGTATCATGAATTCTTGTGTTCAAATCATTACCAAAGATAGCCATAAGCATTAACTCAACACAATTACCACCGATCGATGATTGGACACCGAACCAGACACATGCCATGACAACTCTATTTATGATCGGCCACAAGGAACCCCAGATACCGAAAGATGATCTGCATGAAACGGGAAAAGAGATATGATACGCGTTACCCACTCTCGCAGAGAGGGTAACAAAACAACCACAGAAAAAGTATCCTAACCAAACAGTAATCCATGTAACCCACCAAGAAAGACCTGCCTGGACACCGGTTGCGGCGATTTGCCATGTATTGATGTTGAAGGAATCAGCCACCCAAAAGAAGACAAAATGGTACCAGTGCCATTTACGTCTAGCTGCTTCGACTGGGCGAAGATCATAATTCAATAGGAAAAGCTGTGAGAGACTGAAGCCTTCAGTTCCATCAATCTCCAACCATTTGGAGAATTTCACAATAGGATTGGTTGATTCAGTTTTGTCCTTACCATTATTAGAAGGTGTATCAGAATCTGAGTATTCATTCAAGGACTGCTCCATTACATCGACATAGTTTTTATTCAAATCATCAGGGTATCCGTTGGAGTGTTCCCCAATATTTCTTTGGTGCACGTCGAAAGTATTCTTCTCCATAGCGGGTTCAGGTGGTTGACAATTCAATTTACCCGTTGAAGACGAGAAGGAAGTGGATACTAAATGAATGAATCAATTCTGGAAACCTTAAACAAAAGATGGCTATGCCAGCACAGGGCGTTGAACGGGGAATGACAGACATTTATACCGTACAGACGTCCAGCAAGCAGTAACAAGTGGCCGCACATTACTCGCCTCAGAAACCTGGGGTGAAAAGTGGACATGCCGCGATGGACACACCGGAGCCGATAAGCAAAAATTTCACCTTTTCCTAGCGTATTGAAAAAGTGCGGGCAATAAAATACCACAACCCTTATCATCGGTTTCGGCTTATCATGTGATATGGACGGAACGAGCAATAATGACAATCCTGGCATACATGCAACTGCTTTTATTGTATTGCCGGTAGTATAGTAAGAAACCGACGGTATCCGTTGTCACATGCATATATACAATTATTGCATGTTACCTGGGTCCCTCAAGGTGGCTGTGCATAAGTCTCGCCGCGAATCTGATCAGCCAATATAGCGCAGCTTAAATACCATACTCTTAACGGGTCGCAATCAGATTCCTCTTCGAGAAAAAACTTCTAACTTCTGGGATCCCGGGAGTAACGTCGTCTACCGTCTACTCTCTATACGTCGTATATTCGAGATCATTCGCGCCTCAAGCTTTCAATGATTATGGCTTGCTGAGCAGGGAGGGGACCAATTTGATCGTGTCCCGGAAATCGCTACATCAAATTTCAAATCTACCACAACCCTTATCTGATATTTCCATTCATGTCTCTTGTATACATTATATCGGGTTAGACGCATGTACAAGCCTGTAGTATCAGACTATCGGCGAAGAGCTGGTCACGTCAACGCCGTCTTATGGCCCGAGCAATATGCCAGAAATGGACACAGTATAAGGGGCGGCCAGGAGATAGCTACGTCCCTAATTGCCTGAACACTAGCAGCTCAAAGAGAGAAATGTACTTTTTTGGACATCTCGAAAGTAGCTACTTCGTCTGAAATAAATAATCATGAGCTTAGAGATTGTCGAGCTGTCATAATAGAATCATTTGCTTCCAAAGACCATGTTTCCAGACTTTTTGTCTATAAAATCTAAGGGAACCAATCCCCAACTAGTGCTATATGTCGTGAGTAGTACTGAGCCACGTTTCAAAGTAGAGAAGGTACGCAAATCCCATCAAAAAGGCTAGTATTAACGATGCCCATCAGATTGAACAGACTGAAGTTATACTTGACCAATTCTGTCAGCATCAACACCAAGTCCTAGGGGTTAGCGAAGGAACTACTCATGAGAAGAAGAAGATTACAGATGGAGTCACTGGCTCCATTCTACCGCCAATACCATCTTAAAAGGGTTTCTTTTTTCACAATTCCGTTGTCATAAGGCTTTCAGTATAAGCACAGCAAACAACATTAGCAAGTGCACTGCCTACTCCAGGAATTTAGTGATGTAGAACCACCATAGTAAGTTACTAGTTACCAGCTCGTATTAAGTGTACCCTGTAGTTGAGCTCCATTTAAGTCTTCACAGTTGCATATGACCAGATAATAAGAAAACATTTTGGGTGGTATTAACTGAAGAAAAGCGTCAAGAGGACAAAATAAGAGAGTTGTTCCCAGGTAATTATGTTAATCGTGACTAAACACCGAAAACCAAAAAAGCACAACCTGTCGGGGAATTCGTCCATTGGCAGACACTACGGGCGAATTCCCAACGAGCACTATGACTCGACACTATGAAGACTATAGTAGACGTGCCCTGAGAATTTGGAGCTGGGCACTCAAGAATAGATACGTCAGCTCTAGAAGCTTACTTATTTAAACTCTGGAATCGAAGTCTCTCCCCCGTAAAGCCGAGTGTTAGGACAATCCAAAATTCTAACAGTCCTTTGCATGTGTCTGATACTCAGAAATGAAAGAACAGCCGCATCAAATCATTTAGCATGTGTTTATGTAAGTTATAGAAGTATTCAGCTAAATGGGTACAAATCTATAAGGTTATAGTATTTAAGGAAAAAGTTATGCCTTGCATTTGTGAAGAAAGACGCAAAATACCATCAAAACTGAAAATTAGTGAGGCACGTGATCAAAAAGTATGTCCTCATATATGTCCAAAGGGTACCTAATTTTAATACCGGGCGTGTGGCGTAGTTGGTAGCGCGTCTGCCTTGCAAGCAGAAGGTCATCGGTTCGACTCCGGTCTCGTCCATTACTTTTTTTTATGAATTATGTCGGGAATTTTTACTGCTGGTGGGTGTTCAGAAAGACGAGGTGTTTTTCCTGCATCTAAATACCCCTTAGTCAAGGATAACAATAGCAATGTTGAAAACTAAGAATAAGATATATAAACCAAAGAGACATGTACAGGTATAATCAGTAGCATGTTCGAACTAGTCGAACTTGTCGAATCAATCACTCACTCTCAATTCCTTCAACTACGAGTCTCTTGATTTCGTTGTTGTAGGTATGATATGTGATCTTGATGATTTCATTTTGGGGGAATTCGATCTGCGGTATATCATTTGCATTTGCAGCCATCAAGTAGCCGTAAAAGATTCTGATAACGGTTTCATCTGCAATGACCAAAATATCTTCGGACAATTTTTCCATTTCAAGAATCAAAGGTTCAATCTTCAATGCTAGGTCATGATAAGACTCAGCTCTAGGATATCTATGATGATAAGGATCTGCTTTGTGCTTCAAGTAGTCTGCGTGATACTTTTTATTCAACTCATCGTCAGTGAGTCCTTCTGCGGCACCTGGGTTGAGTTGCGTCAATTCCGGTCTATGTCTAACGACGCATCTAGCATGTTTAAACAATTCAGAGGATTGGATCGTTCTTAGTCTTGTGGAAGTCCACACCACTAGTTCTTTTGGAATTTTCCCATCTGGAAAGTCTGCGGCGAGAGTTTTATAGATTTTGCTTATGTACTCTTTCCCACTCTCCGTGATCGGCGGATCATCCTTAAATTTTAGTTTATTGAGAGAACAACGGGCGAAGTAGATGGAATGAGACTTTATCCTTGCATTAAGCAAATAATAAACAATCTTCGTTGTGAGGAAGTCGTGCTTTAATTCGTTGATGAGCATCTTTTCACCAAAATTGAAGGATTGAATGAAGGGTAGTTTAGAGTGGCTATCCAGGTTCTCATAGTACTTTTCGCTTATCATGATTCTTTTTTTAAAATTATCCAAAGCCGTTTCCGAATCCCAGCCACTATAATCAGGAGAATTGACCGAGTCTCTAATATTCCCACTGAGAAGGTCCATATCATCGACAATAGACTCAATGAACAAACATCTGATATTTTTAGCTTTGAAATAGTTGAGAAGTTCTTCTCTCTCCGAGGGCACACCATTGATTGCATCATATATTGCTATCTGTCCATTGGAAGTGTGAAAGTATGTAATGATATCTGATATCAGTTCATTCTTAATCTTCAGTTTTAAGAGCTTGATGTCAATATTATCTGGGGAAGAAGTAAAATAAGAAGTTGAGAGCAACTTCTCAAAATTCAAACCAGAATCACCCTTAAAATCTGTATTCTTTCTCCTATAATCGCCCAAATGAAACAACTTTGTACGCACTCCAAGCCATCTTAGATACCTACACAAACTGATCGATAGATTGGTCTTACCTCTACCAGGTAAACCAACCATAATGAGGCAGATGGATCCGGCGTGAAACAATTTTCCCGAGTCTGTGGAGTACATTTGTGCCGGAGCCACATGATCAGCTGGGATATTTTCATGAATGGCATCATCATTTGATGGTGGTGGCTCTTTGTGTTCGATGTTTGTTGCGTAGATTGATGAGGGATTCCATCTCTGGATCTTGCGAGCAGAGTAGTTCCCTGGGATCTTCGCCTCTTCAATTTCTGCAATGTCGTTGGACATAACTTCAATAAAAGCTTTGCTATACGGGTAGTGTTGCTGTTGCTGTCCCTTCTGTGAGTCCGTGGTATTACCGCCACTAAAAGGTGCAGTCGTCGCCCTCCCTTCCCGGCCGGCCTCACTTCTCACTTCTCAACATTGCCTCCCCCCACGCCGGGGCTGGGAATTCGGAATTCGGAAGTCGCGCACATCGCAGACCCGCAGACTTGATGATTTTGAAAAATGGAAAAACATTCACGTCGTAGCGCAGAGAATCCGGGGTAGAGTAAAGAGTAAAGAGTAAGCGTAGAAAGTACAACAAAGTGCTGATGGGTGCGGTTGCATACCCAACGCTGCATGCGGGTATAGATGTGAATATATGGATATACATAAGGAGCTGCCATTTTGTAGTGGAAGCTCGAGGTCGGGGAAGGAGCGGGGGCTTGGGTGCCGCTCCGGGAAGAAGGTACGGAGCACGGAAAACTGAAAACCGATATCGGAGTTGGGGGTTTTCTGCAGTCTATAGCTGCCCTCTGATGGTGATTCCACTCAAAAATCGTCACCACCCTCTCCTTCTCCTTCAGTATTGTATCCTAGGTACCTGCGCACGAAGCCTCCATAGAGCTCTGTCTGGCTGACCCAATGAGAGGCATACAATTTTTGGTCTTCTTCACCGCTGTACTTCTCGAGGATTGAGCATTTTTTGTTGTTCACGTAGTTGGTCACTGGGCTAAGAAAGGCAACAATGATCATATCAAGGAAAAGAGACATCTTGTGTTATGAGTTTGGGATAGTGTGTCGAGGTATGAGAGTCTTCTACTGGCTACGATGAAGCAGGAAGAACAAGATGAAGAAGTTAGAGAAAGAAGTGGCTAAAGCGAAAAGAAATTAACTATACCCGCAGAAAATATCCACCCGCTTGAGGTGAGGTACTCAAACTATACGATCACACGCTGAATTTCCGATCTATTTCCGATATCGCTAGATCAGCCTCGCGTTCCATGATTTGGCATTTGGCAAATCGGATCCCTGACATCGATAGGTCTTCCGAATCGGCTACCAGGAACGTAGCCGAAACCATTACCTGCACATGATCTACCACCGCACACGGGCATGTGTTTTCCCCCTACTCTCGTACAGAAGAGAGAGGCCGGGCCATGCATTCAAGTTGGCAACGGTAACTCGCACAACGGCCCGCACTGTCATGTTAGATAGTGTCCCGTCTCCACGCACAGCTCGCTCGATTATCTTCCAACCAGCGCTACCGGTGTTGGCGTATTCAACTCTAGCACGAGGACTCTTCCATTCTCCAGGCTCGACCTCCCAGATAGTCTTGTCTCTCAAGTAGCCAATGATGTATCCCTCACATATAGCTTCTGCCTCCTCGATCTCAATTATGATATTCTTATTCAAAATTGGATTGAAGAGTGTCATTTCAACTTCCTTGCTCATGATGTGCATTACAGTATCTCTGATGAAATAGTTCCCATCATCACCCCCACCTCCATCATCACTCCCCCCACTAATGAGACTAGAATCGATGGCTAGTGGAAACGTAATTTCTTGAAACATCTCACATGTACTATTATTGCAACCAAAAAGACTGCCATGGTCACTCATATCCGAACCATGCAGAGTGACGTTCGTTTGAAGCCCAGAAATAAACTCCCCTATGAACTCTTCTAGCTCCACCTTTTGCTCTCGGCTATCATGAAGCAAAACAACTGTACATTTGAAAGGTACCGTGCCACCAATACTTTTGAAAGCGTCCACACTGATATCAAAAAGGTCCACATTCTCAAAGCTGAGGCCAACACTGGCAGCACCAATATCATTATTAAACTCAGATATAAAGGACGGTAAAGTCATAGCTGCCTCAACTCCAAAAGCGATATGATTGTGTCCACCTTCGATAAAAGTCACACCCTGTAATTCAACTGTTTTCTCAAAATCGAATTTCTCGACTCGGCTCAAGACTTCATGAACGACATCTGCTAAATGCACTTCAACTATGCCCTCAACATGGATGAGTCCTGTCAAAAAGCTTGATTTAGTCGATATGTTCAAGTTGAGCTGTAATGGAGAAACTTCGTTGTCGCAATTCCCATAAATAAGTTCTTCTAATGTCCTTCGCAATTCATCAAGATCAAGTATCTCAAGCTCTACATTCTCAGCGATAAAACGGAAGATCTTTTCATCTATTGCATCTATATGAAAAGAACTCACATTGATTCGTGCTCCATTAATACTTAGCGTACCATTGGTATCAATGTACTCAATTTCAAAAGGGTTTACCAAACTTGTGAGTATATTCGAGCTAAATTGTAAATTCCCAGCCTCATTCATGTCAATTGCTATCTCTTCGATCTCTACAGGACTTTTATTGGTCAGTTGCACCGTATTGTCGAGGAGAAGGTGGGAAATTTTGTGAACATGTATTCCAATTGTTATATTGAGATTTTCCCAGGCAGAGCAGAACCATAAGTTTGTACGAGAGGTACAGTTCACTCCTTTTATGACAATGGGAAACCTGGCCATATGCGTATCATTGTTGAGAGCCCTATATATTATGTCATCGGCAACTCCGGAGTCAATAATTCTCTGGTCAACATTGTAGACTGTAAATTGTGTTTCAAAGAGGTCTCCATCTAATAGATTTTTCACATTTGCCTCTCCAATATCAACAAATTCATTATCAACCACAAGACCCATTCTTAAGTTCAAACCTGGGACAGGGACTCTCTCTTTACTTAAGAGAGTAACTGCTCCGGAAACACCTCTTTCGTGATCGTATTCATTCATATCTATTCGCTGTACTTTAATTCCTGACAAATAGTGGTCAATGGCATTATCCAAAACAGCGGTAAAAGTTTTGCTGTTTATCAACCTTTTAGCATGCACAGGTATTGTTGTGCCATGTGCGTTGATGGCAAAGTCTATCGATATTTGTTGTCCATCCATCTTCTTCACAAAAGCAGCAAAGGGATCTTCCTGTACCTCAATTTGCAACTCGCAAAGTTCAAACTTCCAAACCGATTCACTAAGGTCAACTTGCATCTCCCTCCCTCTAACCTGAAGTTCCAAAATCATGTTATTATTCACACCGATTACAATGTTATCGACAAACTGGAACTTGGTTCCATTGATATTATTCACCCAATTGAAAATACCAAGATTACCAAAGTGTATCCTTGCATCGATCAAATTCAAATTGATTCCGTCATCATTTATATCTCCCACCTGAAATTCAAGATTTGTAATCTCTACAGATTCAAACACTGTTGCAACGAGAAGATATCCAAATGATAATAACATGAATGTTAAGAAAACAAAACCAATGACGAAATACATCAGCATCTTCCACAACCTGTAATATCGAGCTGGCTGATTGTCAATAATAACGTCATCATTGACTCTTATACACTCCGGTACAGATTCAAGTACCATTGGTGTAGGAGAAGCAGCAACTAGCCCTACCGTTTCATCATCATCAATGAACTCCCTGGGTGTGTGGTCTGTATCAATATGCATCTTGTGGTCCTCTGTACCTGTTTTAGCCTGGAAATAGTGAACATCGGAGTTGCCTTCCATGCTGGATAAATCTCATGTGTTCAATGTGCTACAGAGTGCAAAAGGGTGCAAACCTCCCAGGAACACACCACATGATGGCTGCAATCAATTGAAGGTATCTGATGGCATCTCCACACACTCCCCTAAATTTTTACTCCTCAAAGTGCGGAATGGATGTGAGAGGGGGCTCAGCGCCAAATGCCCACTAGTCATGATTTTCTATAGGTTTTAGGTTCTAGGTCTATAAAGGCTATTTACACGGTATGCAAAGTTCTATAATTTTCCCTTTAATCTAACCTCTGGATCAATATGTTGTTCCTCAATCTTAGCCGTAGGCGCAGATGTCAATGGAACAGAACACTTCCATTCACCGACAACGTCAATCAATTCACCATACGATGGATCGTATGAATTCCAGTCCTTGGCAATATACTCCGAGATTCTGCCCTTAACTTCATCAGCATAAGGGAATTCTGCAAACATGTCATTCTTAAAGAAGTCGACAAGTGAAGTACTAGTAATCTCCTTGTCCTTGAAAAACTCCTCTACATACGCATCAACCTTTTCACTCTCGTAGTTGACATCGTCAAATTCATCCCTGCTGTAGACAAAATTAGAGATTGTGTTCTTCATGAGCTTTTTGCTGTCCATCTGTGGTACCTTTCCAGATTGTAAATGAACAACGAGCTTACCATTTCCATTAGTATTCATAATTTTAGCCCTGTAGAATTCTTGAATGTCTGCAAGGCTGAATTTTTTCAAAAACTCAACATCTTCCTCATGCCTATCAAAGTCGTAGTACCCTGTGGCAATTCTGTTCCAAAGATAATCCTTCTCCTCTCTCAAGTTCTTCATTTTCTGCTCCTTTTTGTTAATCAAAGCGGCGACGTGCTTCTCAAATTCCGATTCTGTCATATTGTTTGCAATGAAACTTCCCATTTTTGCAATGAATCCTTGAATTCTACTCAATAGATAGAAAGTAGGGTATTCACTTTGAATAAGGAATCTAAGACCAAAAGTGGTACGCGTTTCCCTTGTACCAGAGAAAACGACGTATCCCAATTGCTCGATAGTTCTGAGTCTGTTGAAGCAAGGTTCATGTATAATCTGTGAGACTAGTTCAGACAAGATTCTATCGCGATGATCTGAAATGAGTCCTAATTGCATGAAGACTTCAATACACGAGTTAGTATTCTCTGGATCATCGTTAGGTTTGATGAAATGAGAAGCCTCCCCCGTAGTCAGTAGTAAAGAACGCCCTCTAGTAAATTGGGAAGGAGTTAATGTAATGGAGCTGCCCAATGCTGGTAAATTTTCCTTAATGGTGTTGTAAATATCAATCGAATCAGATTTCTCAAAATTGCCAATGCTCAATACTTCAATGAAGCAAATCTTAAACAGATTGAGAGAATAGTTTTTCAGAGAGTGGTAATCCACGGCACCCATGCAAGAGATTTCATCATCAACCAGCCAAGAGTTCTCATTGACTAGAGATGAGATCATTGGTCCAACTTGTTGGTATGGAGTGGAGAATCCGAAATTCTTCAAGTTTCTGAATAATTTTTCCTTCAAAATATCGAATCTTCTCTGTCTTCTATCATTCCAAACTTCTTCAGTGCAAGTGAACTTATTCAATGTCTGTAAAAGACTCTGTAATAAGATGTGTTGTTTATGAGAATATCCAAAAATGTTGAGACTGATACCTTCTCTGGCGATGTTGAAATTATAGGTCAACCCTGCAAGTTGAGCATAGTAAGACAATGAGTTCAATTCATCATCTAGTAATTCAACAAATAAAGAGAGATAAAGAGAGTTGAGAGGTGTAGAGGTTGATCCTGGCAAGTTGAACTTAATTGTGATGGAAGATCTTGGTCCACCTAAGGAAGTGTTTGCTTTGAACCAAATTTTGGAGAACATGTCCATCTCAACAACTTTCGGATACTTTGTTGGTTCAGATTTTGCTAGGCTGAAATCAGTGGCAATAAATTGGTTCTTATCTGGCAATGCAAGATTCGGATTTTCATTGAGATTTTTCAAATGATGAATGGACGGGTAATCCTGAACTGTGTATTCAGTATTGTACCATTTTTCGGATTGAATGGCAGAAGTTTTGATACTGCCGTTTTCAAAAGGCTCTTTTGATATGAGGAAAGCTCTGAAATTCTCAGGAGTCATGTAAGAGAGGACTTCGTCAATGATGTCAGGATTATACTTTCTAGTGATGGACATGCTCAAAATATTTTCAGAGGGAACGATTCTAGTTTCCACAGTAGAGGTGTCAATTGGAGTCACTGGATTTTTCAATGGAACTGAATAATAGGTTAGGTCTTGTAACTGGCCTGAAAGCCTCGATACAGTGGAAGCGACTGCCGCCTTTTGTTTGAATTTGAACGAATTGAGAGATTCCGTGTGAAGTTCTTCATAGATCCATTCCTGTGGACCTTGAGATCTTAACATGTTGAGGTATCTGAAGACATCTTCAATGACGGACGTATAATGATTTAGTCCATCGACAGTGAGGCCTATGTTGATGCTAAATTCTGAAAATCCGGGCGACAATTGACTTGCACCCGAGGAAAGGTCGTTTGCCCATCCCTTCTCTTTGAAATTATAGAGAAGAGAACCCTTGGACTCATGACCAATGAGATGGGACAAGTAGTGTGAAGGTAAGTACTCCCAGTATTGTGCTGTTGCAGGGATTGGGAAAGTGATCTGCAAATTCCTCATTTGGGTGATTGGTTTGACATGATACAGTTTACCAATGTAGTTTGGGCTATCGAATGGAGAGGAGGTGTATATTGGCTTTGGTAGGTTTTTATTTTTCACTTCGGAGAACAACTCCACTGTCCACTCTGTCATTTTATCCAATGACTCGTTCGATAAGATGGATAAACACATGATGTTCGATGAATAATTCTCACTATGAAATTTGAGCAATTCATCTCTCACGTTAATACCCTTTGCAGTGGGGATGTCACCAAGAGTGACTTTGTTACCTGTGGAAAAACCATTATGTGGATGGTTTGTCGATGTAGTTGACTTAGTCATTTGATAGAGTCTCCAATTGTCGGATTGTAAGTTTTTCTTGTTTTCACTATCGACTGCATTAATTTCTCTATCTTTACCAGAGGGAGAGAATAATGGGTTAATGAAGAATTGAGAGAATCTATCCAATGCACCATACAAAGCATCATTCTTGATTTCAAAATAGTAGTTGGTGTGTAATGAGGAGGTGAATGCATTTGAATATCCTGAATGTTGAGACAAGTAAGAATTATAATCGTTTTCTTTAGGGTATTTGGAGGTACCTAAGAATAGCAAATGTTCACAAAAATGTGCCAAACCGGGCAAATCTTTAGGATCGTTATAAGAGCCAACGTTCACGTCGAGGGCTGCAGCTGATTTATCCGTTTCGGAGTCATTGATTAACAGTGCGACGAGATTGTTTGATAGTTTGATAATTCTGTAGTTTCTATCATCAATATCTGGTTTGACAATGGATGCGTTATCCGCAAGTATAGTGTAAGCACCAATTGTTGGCTTTGCGTGCGACATTGTGGAGAGGAGTCTGGATGGGCTGAACGATCTGAGCAGACTGTTCAATATGGCCATACGTCTGTGGCGTAAGCGTAAGGATTAATGTATATACGACGATATGAAACGAGACGAAAGGGCAGTGCGGTGTTAAGGACTGAGGACTAAGGAGCAATAAATGCACGAACCGCACTAGCTGGTGAGGGGTGAGGCGCGAGAAGCGAGACAAGCTAGATAAGTTGTAGGTTAAACGGAAGCCGGATCGGGGAGCAACTGGAAAACAATGGAGGATGATTGCGTATTGTGTAGGAGTCTGATGGAGACTGGATCCTGTCTTTGTACATTACACGATTCGTTACGTTACTATTACTACCACTACCGAGCCCAGTGTTGAGGACTAGACGGTATTGTCATGGAAGACCCAGCGAGACTTCTGCGGGTTAGCCGGAGCATGCCGACAATGTTCTTGGTCATCCACTGGTCTCTCTAGCTTTGTGTTGCTGGAAAGCATGCTCTGCACGGACAATGCAACGGAGAGAATTGTCTGAACCGGTGTCCACTCGTCATATAATACGTCTAGACAAATGTGGCCATTTGAATAGATGTGAGGATGCAGAGGTACGTTGGAAGTGGCGAAGAGTACCTGCGGTGGCGAGAAGGGGTAGTCCTGTGCCTCCGAGAAGACGAAACGTAAGATGTAGGGTTTCGCCAGGGAGTCAGCGTAGATCTGGTTGGCTGGCACGGATATGGCGATACGCACCTCGCCGAGGTTGAGCTTGTCACCATCGCTTTGGCTGTCGCTGTCGCTGTCGTCGTGCACTAGAGTTATGCCATCCGGGGTGGGGTCTCTGGCGAGTGCCTGCACTTCCTTCAGCAGACGTCTGGACATGTGCACAAACTGTTCCCTGTTGCCCTTTTATCGTTGTTATTGCCCCCATTTGCCTTCTCTTCCCTCTTCTCTATTCCCTCTTTGCCTTCCCTCTTCTCTCTTCTGCCGATACCCGCTACCAGATACCGACGCGACGCGTATACGGTGCCCCATTCCTCATTTCCCAATTCCGTGTTCTTTTTGGACACGTAACACGTAACACGTACGTTGCTCGTTGCTCGTCGCGCTTTGCTCCATTTGCGCTTTGTGTATTCACTATTCATCGCTGGTAGTTGCGCCTGTCTTAACTGAGGTGGTGGGTGGTGCTGTCACGTTCTTTCTGTCACGGCCACTACGGATTCTCTCCTTTTTTGGCCCTTCGCATCCGCCCCTCTTTCCACACACCACGTAACGATGGCTCGCTCAAATGCAAGACTGGTGAGATTCGCCTTTTTTGCTCTTCTCCTCGTGCTTTCGGCGTATATCCTTTCAAAGGGATCATCTACCTCATATGCTGTGTCTAATTCTAATACCAATGCAAATTCAAAAGTTTCCACTCCAAATTCAGTTGCAGATTTGAAGCAATCCCTCAACAAAAATAGTGGTGGTTCATCCTCTTCCCCTGCTTCTGCTTCAGCAGGTAAGAAGATTGTCTCTGGTGACAAGGTTAAGGCCACTTTTGTTACTCTTGCTAGAAATTCTGATGTTTGGGAAATTTTGGGTTCCATTAGAGAAATTGAAGATAGATTTAACCATCAATTCCATTATGATTGGGTCTTCCTCAATGATGAAGAATTCTCTGAAGAATTCAAGAGGGAAACTTCTAGATTGGTCACTGGTACTACTCATTATGGTTTAATTCCTCATGAACAATGGTCCTTCCCAGATTGGATTGACACAACAAAGGCAGCAGAGACCAGAGAAAGAATGAGACAAGAGAAGGTCATTTACGGTGATTCCATCTCATACAGACACATGTGCAGATATGAATCTGGATTCTTCTTCAGACACCCTCTGATGGAACAATTCGATTATTATTGGAGAGTTGAACCTGGTATCAAGATCCATTGTGATATTGATTATGATATCTTCAAATTCATGAAGGATAACGATTATGAATACTCTTACACAATCTCTCTCCCTGAATATCAAGCTACTATCCCAACTTTATGGGAGACCACTAGACAATTCCTCAAGGAAAACCCTCAATACTTGGACCAGAACAACTTTATGGACTGGCTATCTGATGATGGTGGTGTCACTTATAACGGTTGCCATTTCTGGTCTAATTTTGAAATCGGTAAGTTGTCCTTCTGGAGATCTGAGGCATACCTCTCATATTTCGAATTCTTGGACAAGGCCGGTGGTTTCTTCTACGAGAGATGGGGTGATGCTCCTGTCCACTCTATTGCCGTTGGTCTCTTCATGGACAAGAAGAAGATTCACTTCTTTGATGATCTTGGGTACTACCACGTCCCATTCAACAACTGTCCAGTCAATGAACAGACTAGACTCGAAAAGAGATGTACTTGTAATCCAAGTGACGACGTGACTTTCAAAAACTATTTCTGCAACAACAAGTTCTACAAGCTACAAGGCCTTAAAAAGCCAGAAGGTTGGGAGAAGTACGGTGGTTAGGCTTGAAAATGGACCTTGACTACCGCCATGATCATGGTCATGGTCATTATTGTCAGCATCATTATTTTCTTGATCACTTTTTCTTTTTATCATCCCCAATGATTTACACCTATTCTTATCTTTTTATCCTTCTATATTTCTCTATCATTATACTGATGATACTTTGCACGTCGAGTTTGTATGTGTGTCTGTCAGACAGACACACCTGTTTAACGCGTTTTGGGGGTTTGCGCGCGTAAGTCCCATGAATGAAATCTGGTGATTCAAGACTGAGGCTTGAATATTTCAATTAGTTGTCAAGTTGTTGGTTGTTAAGGGTGTGCGCTCTGAGGCTTCCTCCACTGATTAAACCCAAGCATTTTGCACACTAAACACCGTTACCATGGCAAATATATCCATGTCGCAAGTGCGGGCCAAATTGATGAAAATATTGGCGCTGACGTTAGCTTTACTTTTCATCTGCTACTACATTTTTCCATCCTCATCATCAAATCATCAGATAGTGACGCTGGACGACACATCATCTAAAAATTCCATTCCTACTGCAAAGAATGATAAGAAACAAAAGAAGAAAAAAGCCACAAAGAAAGTAAAGGCCACATTTGTCACACTTGCTCGTAATGAGGATTTATGGGAATTATTGGGGTCCATTCAAAGCCTTGAAGATCGATTCAACCATAAATATGCATACGATTGGGTTTTCCTCAATGACGTTCCATTCACTGATGAATTTGTGCAAGAGACTACGAAATCCGTGTCTGGTAAAACCAAATACGGTTTTATTCCATATGAACATTGGTCGGTGCCCATTTCTATCAATACTAAGAAGTTTGCCGCAGCAAGGGAGAAAATGCGTGAAGAGAATGTTATTTATGGAGATTCCATCTCATATAGACACATGTGCAGGTATGAATCTGGATTTTTTTATAAGCATCCATTACTAGATGATTATGACTATTATTGGCGTGTTGAACCAAGTGTCAAGTTCTTCTGTGACATTGACTATGATGTTTTCCAATTTATGCAGGATGAGGATAAAGAATATGGGTTTGCATTAGCACTAAGAGAATATGAGAGTACTATTCCAACCTTATGGGAAACCACCAAAGCATTTTTAGAGAAGTATCCCAAATTCATTGCTGATGATAATGCTCTTGAATTCATATCGGATGACAATGGCGAGTCATACAATCTCTGTCATTTCTGGTCTAATTTCGAGATTGGTAAACTCGATTTCCTTAGAGGTAAAGCTTACAACTCTTACTTCAATTACTTAGACAAGGCTGGTGGATTCTTCTATGAGAGATGGGGCGATGCACCAGTTCATACGATCGCAGCGTCTCTTTTCTTGAACAAGAACAAGATACATTTTTTCGATGACATCGGATATTATCATGGACCATACACACAGTGTCCTATCAAGGAAGATGTGAGAATTAAGGGCCGTTGTTCGTGTAATCCGCGAGATGATTTCACCTACGAATCGGGGTCATGCATGGCTCAGTACGGCAAGATGAAGAATCTACCCGTTCCTAAAGAACTTGCCAAGTATACGTTGTAAGGTTTTCAGAAGATAGCTCTTGATTCATTACGTAGTTTATTTTGCCAAGTCTCCAAGCTCTAAAGCTCATGTGTGCCCATGTGTGATGTAACAATTTGTTATACTGCACGCGTACGGCACCAGTTCGATAGTTGTCGGTTGTCGGCTCCCGGCCGGTGACTACGTAATTTTTTTTGTTCGCGCGGGAGCTAGCTATAGCTGAATAAGCAGCCAAATGCCGAACCACTAGCGGCTGCGGCCAATTGTTTATAATTAAGATTAAGCTCCTCAATATCGCTTAATTGGCTAAATTAAGGCACCCCGATCCCCGATCCCCCATATTTTTTGCAAATTTCGCTGGCACCGAGGAACTATCGAGATTTCACACACGCATGGCTGCAGCGGGACTTCAATTTTTAGGTTATCAGCCTTCTTCAGACCCTAGCTTAGGCTTTAGGCTAGAGAGGGACCTAGTTGCAAAACCGGGTTGTCCATTCTTTTTATTGGTCACACGAGCGTTGTTTGTAAAAATAACAGTACCAGTGTGTACCATCAAGACAAACAGCGCAGAGTCAGCACGACATGGGTGCGATAGACATCTCCAAGGCAGTACCAAGGGAGGTGCCCACGGAGAGGAAGACAAAGGTAGAACAAGAGCCAGGCTCAAAGGAAGATGAAGTAGCGGCAATTGAGTTGGAAACTTTTAAGTTACCAATCACTGCAGACTCATATGAAACTTCCAAGAGTTCCATGTTACAGTATCAAGAGGATCTCGTCGATCCGGAAAATGATAATGACGATGATGACGAGTATTACAGAAGACCAGAGCAAAATATCCACTACGAAGTCTTCTCTGAGTATCGTGAAAAGCTCTTGTACCAATTAAAAAGGGTTCAAAGTAGAAACCCTAAAGTGGTAATGTTGATTAAAGGTTTCATACTAACAACTATAGCGCTGTTAATAGGGTACAGCTTTGTTGATGTCTTAAGGTTTGATGAAGCAAAAGCCATGCTCCAATTCAACCGGATACCAATCAATACTGTCCATCCCCCTACATAAGATCATCTTCCCTCATATTCATGAAATATACCCTAGTATGGCGGATGATGCAAGTGAACCACTCTTTGACCCCCGTTTTGCACCGGCTGCACTATTGATGAACCTCACAAATCAAGTCAGAGAGAATGGAATGAAACTCGAAAAAGATTTCAAAATTCCATTCAGTTGGGGAGACTGGGTAGATCTAGAATCTAAACTCAAGCCGGACGCTCGTTATCTAGCAGATTGGCTCTATTCTCATGCAGATGAGTTCATGGGAGATTTGGACTTGTTATCAGAAAATATGGATTGTAAGCATTTTTGCTTACTATTCGGTTGTGAGGGGGATTCTCAATTTGACAGTCAATGCAGAGATTATAAGCCAGATAAGGATGACAATGATAATGATTACAAGTATGGATTTGAAGCAACGGGCCCCTGCAACACTCGCTTTAAGGAGCCAGGAAGAATATTGTACGCTGGATCTTACGTGAAACTTCACATGCCACCGCCGGCGAGAATATATATGATGGATGTTTTCGGCGACGATGGCGAGGGAAGTTTAATGGTTGCTGTTGACCCTGAACTTAACCCAAGTCGAAAACCTTTGTTTAGGAACAAGATTGCAGAGGAAAAATTCATTGCTGACGAGTTAAATGAGGTTAGACTGTCTCGTCAAAATTTCCATGAACATGGTTGGACAATTGAACCGCTGAGAACGAGACTATACAATATTCTCTCTCAATCTGATATAGAGAAGGTTATTCCAAAGGAAGGTCACTCCCAAATCGATGAGGATGAGACTTTCCTGGCAATAAAGGAGAGCGACAAGAAGGATGAGCCAATGAAGCTCAGTCATTGGTCAAAAGAGGACTTCCTATGGAATGAAGAAGAATTTATGAACGATCTTGCGTCAAAGGATACTGGCTTGGACAAGCGACTCTACAGTCAGCTAGCAGAAATCGATGAATTTCGAACTATTAACGAGCGTCATCCCAAATATTTACAAGAAGCTAGTCTGTATGGTACCGATCTTGGTGCTCATTTTGACTGGAGATTTTTCTCAGGAAGTCTCATTCTAAATGATTATAGACAGTCGGTTATTCACAGACTTGGTAGAACTTGGCTACGATTTTGTTTAGAGAATGGAATCAAGTCCTTCACAGCGTATGGGTCGATGTTGGGGTGGATTAGAAATGGTCTTACATTACCATGGGATGGTGACATTGATGTTATTGTTACAGTTGAATCGTTGAATCTACTTGCCAGAAACTTCAATCAAACATTGATTATCGATTATAGTAAGAGGGACGAATTCCAAACAGCAATGACTGGTTATTTAATTGATATCAATCCAGCATATTACAGCAGAGTGAGAGGTGATGGAGGTAATGTTATCGACGGCAGGTTAATCGATATCAGCACAGGTATTTACTTGGACATCACGGCATTAGCATGGACTGAGGGCTATTTGAAGGGAGTTGCTGTTACCTCAAATATGAAAAAATTAATAGATAAGGATTATGACACCAACAAGAACTTTGCAGTAGAAGGTGAAGTCTATGAAAAGACCGTCAGGGAAGAATTAGAGAAAACCCAAGAAGAGAAACAATTGGTTCATTGCAAGAATAACATGGCGTACACAGTAGAAGAACTTTCCACTATGGTCCCTTCTTACTTTGAGGGCGCTAGAGCCTATTTCCCGCACTCCTTCGAAAAGATTATTTGGAGATTATATCCAACAGCTTTGACAAGAATTACAGAACCCAACCATGTCTACGACAAAGTGTTCAACCTATGGCTCAATACTTACGATTGTCCCGGTATTGTTGACGAGAACGGAAATGCATTTGAGAACGCAGTTTTCGGTCAATGTAATAACCCAGAAGTGGTGAGAGAAGCTCAACTGACAAGGAACTATACGACTCGTCATGTGCACATGATGGAGGAAAAGGGCTGGGAAAGGTACGAACTTAAGGAGGATACAGAAATGAAACCTTTCCGTATTGATGAATTTTTCGTTCTTTACGCCACCCGTATGGGACTAACTGAAGACCAACTCTACAGATTTTATTTGTAACGCCATTAATTAGAGTAATTTTGCATTTTATGTTACACCCTGTAAAATGGCAAGACCGATTATAACTCACGAGTAGCGGACAGCGATATGCAGTAAGTGGACTCAAGTCGACACCATGTCCTTCTTTCTCTTTCATTTTTCAAAGCGCTCGTGGTGGCCGTCGGCTAAGTTGCCGGTTTGGGCAAAATATTGGGGATCGACAGACGGTAACAATTTGACATTCGAGTGTCGATTCTTCTCCAACCAGTCGAAGACGTTAGCTGAGACAGCAGTTTGCCAGCAGACCGGCAGCCAGCGACTGAACAGCAACACAGAAGCCTATAACTATGCTATCCAGAGTTACCCGCTCTACCTCGGCTGCTAAAACTGCACAGAGAGCTCTATTTCAGCTCTCAAGATCACCTGTGGTCAGCCAATCTGTGAGATTCCAATCTGCTGTCACTGCCAATTCCACCACTGAAGCTGAAAAGACAGAACTTCCCACTACCGACAACCAAAAAAGAAACAGAAAAGGAGGTGAGAGGTTTATAAAGAGAAAGGCTACCTTTATCGATGAACTTTACGATATCATTGCCAAGGAATACACTGAATTCTCTCCCTTCTTCGAAGATGTAAAACAAGTCTTAGAATCGTCCTCACCTGAAGATGTGAGAAGAAAAAACAGAAATATGTATGGTGTTGGTGGCAAGCTTTTGAATAAGGTCAGAGATATCAAGAAAGAATCCAATGCTAGCGTTCCTAACTCTGTTCTTAACAAAGAAATTATCTCATTACTGCAGGCCAACAATGTTCTTCACGTCACTCATTCGTACAGATACGTAGTTGATCTTATCAATGAGGGTAAGTACACTGCAGCGCTAACGTTTTGGGTTGATAATGTGGGATACTTCAAGGAAAACCCAGAAGCATCAAACATGAGGGACGCTGCAGTTGAGAAGTCTGTTCTCGAATCATACAAGCTTGCCGGTTATGTTTCTTATCTCCTCTCTCTAGTTGAACACAACGAGAAAGCTATCGACAAGGAGTTTGTGAAGCTTATTTACTCCCAAAATTTGGGTCCAAAATGGAAGGATCTTGAATATTTTGTTAGCAAGCTCTCCATTCCAAAGGAGCAGAAAGATGCTATGTTTGCGTTACTCTCAGCGTTCCAGACTGCTAATTTTGATATAAACTCAGAAAATAGTTTGAAAGGTATCAGAATGGCAGCTGTTAACGGGAAGATGCTATATCTTGAACAGACAATTGACAAAAATTTGAAACTTTATGAAAACAGATTCAAGGACATCAAGCCATCCACTATCGCGCACTACATGAAATATCTCAACTCTGCTAAGTTGTACTCAAAGGCCATTGATATTTGGAAGCTTGCCACCAAAAATGAGATGCCAATAGATACAGCCATCTGGAATCAAGTCTTGTTCGCATTCTCCAACCTTCCTCTGGAATCCTCAAAGAACGTTGTTAATTCTGTTTGGAGATTATTGCAAGACTCATGTAAGCCAGATTCAGAATCTTACTCCACATATGTTAGATATTTGCTGAAGAATAACGAAACAGACAAGGCAAAGGAGATGCTTGATGATTTGAGACAGAATAAACCAGCCCTTTTCGATTCTAATCTTAAGTGTGCTTTGATTGACTTCTGTTTACAATCCAATAGAACTGACCAAGCTTTTGGTCTTTTCAAAATCTATATCAAGGACCAAACTTTTGCACCTTCAATGGAAACCTTCAACAGATTATTCGCAAGTATCATTAAGAACGGTAGCATCGAGCAAGCAAAATCGCTAGTTGATGTTGTGCTCGAACCATCTCATCTGGAACTCTCTCCTGATATTGCTACATGGACCTCCATCATTGATGTCGTTTTAAAGAGCGCAAAGGAAGCAAAAATGGCTAAGGCTGAAATTTTGGAGAATATAGTCAACATCATTAACATCACCAAACAACAAGATATCAAGTTCAACCACGTTGCCATTACAACTGTTGCCACTAATTTGCTCAAGAACCCTCAAACCTCGGATTTGGGATATGATCTTCTCAAAAGCATGGAAAAATCAGGTATCAAACTCACTAACGTGGCGTACACAGGATTCATCTCCACTGCAGCAGATCAGGGCGACCTAGAAACTGCACACCATTACTTTGATCGTGCTTTGTTTGATGGTATCCGCCCAAGTGCCACGATGTACAATTCCATCTTGAAGGGCTATTCCATCGCTCCGGATGTTGAGGCAACAAGAAAATTCATGAAGAGAGTGCAAGCGCTTGCCCAAGAAAATCCATCCAACAAAAGCTTGCTTCCAAACAGATACACTTTCTTTTATTTACTCAAGCAAGGTATCAGCGTTCAGGACAGGGCTTTCATAGAAGAGACACTTTCAATGATTGAAAAATCTGATGCGCAATTGGGCACATCCCTTCCAAGGATCCTAAGTTCTCTTGACGGAAAAGGTTATGAACTTTCCGAGTCTCTCAAGACTAGAATCCAGTAACTGATGAAACTCTGCCATCGCCATGTACATAACTTCATTATCTGAATATATAGAGCTATATAAAATGCCCACTGTACTACTTCAGGAACACACCCTATTCATAACTGGCTGCGTGGAAAAGGCCTAGTGAGAGGGCGTTGCCCACCACGGGCCGCTCGCCTCAAGCTGTTCGTCGTTCGCTGTTCATTGTTCGTTGATCGTCGTTCGTTGTGGATCGTGGCTTTTTCAGAAATGCGATCCGAGGACTGAAAGTTGAACTTTGAGCAAGCTCAGCGCTGGCGCTGAGCTCGACACCTAAGACAACCTTTGCCAACCACTATTTGATCTTATTAAGGCAACAACACCTACAACAAAATGAGAGTGAAAGATATTGATGCGTACATTACGCAAACGCAGGCACTGTTAAAGGCATCCCCTTCCAGCACTACTATTTCCATCACATACACGCATCGTAAGAAGAACGACGAGGATATCAAAGCAGTGATTAGATTCAAGACATACGATGCTAAACATGGAATCTGCCACGTTTTCAAGACACACAAGATCAAGGAATTTTCAAAGTTATGTAATGCCCTTGGACCTAGAGGATGTAATGTCAACGGTGAAGACATAGATGGAATAAGTTTGATCTTATCAAATGCTAAGAAGGAAGACGTTGTCAAAGAAGAGGCGCCAAAAGTAGATGAAGAGACGGTACAGAGGGAATCCACACCTGCAACAGATTCTGCACCTCAGAAGAAGAAGAAGAATAAGAAGAAAGGTAAGAAATAGTGGTACTAATCGCCACTAGAGCTCGTGTTTAGCTTATTCTAACATTTGTAAAATATGACAATGAATTTGACATCATTATCATCGCCCCATTTGGTATTAATATTACATTAGTTACACATCTATCTTAGCTGATCACCAAACATCCGGTTTAGCCTTTTCTTTTCCGCTCAACTTTTCTTGTATCCTATCTGCAATGATCTCAATCATTTGCGATTGAGAGAGATTGCCTGCAGAGCTTAGCTTCAAATCATCAAAGATATTCTGCGCTTTCTGCTGATCACAGAAAGGACACTCATGGGCATCCTCCGTTTCATGCTTTATACTCTCGCTATGGTGATTATGATCCTTCAATTGTTCAAACAAGTGCTTAACGATATTCTCAGACAGCTCTTCAGCATTGAGTTGAGAGGAATTAGTAGTTGACCTTTTCTCCGCATCAGCGAGCTCTCTCCTCCTGATTCGTAGCATTTTGATTTGTTCATCCAAACTATCCAGAGTAGAAGGCATTCTATTAGTATTAGACGTTTTGACATTTGAGGACTCATTATAACTGTCATGACCAGCATATTTGTAAGTAGATAAATCGTTAGACTGCTCTTGCTCATGTATCTTCCTCTTCAACATTTTGTTCTCAGAATAGTAGGCTTTGAGCTTTTGCTTGTAGTTCACAACCAACCCATTCAAGTCTTCGATTATGATTTTCGAGTTATCAATGTTGGATCTAAGAATGCTATTCTCGGCGTGAGCTTCTTTCAATTTGCCAGTGAGTGTCTTAATCATCACGTTCAGCTTTTCACCTTCCTCATCAATCAAACTAGTCTTGTTCAATCTTTGAAAAGTCTGATCGCATAAGTGGTCTATATCATCAACGTCAATAACAGTCTGTCGGGTTCTCAAAAGTGGTTCTGGACCTTTATTTTTGAATTGTGGCTTTGCATCTTTCGTGGCAGGCTTTGCATTTGCTTTAGAAGTTGATGATAGCTTGAGGTCACCTAAATCAAGAGAATGGCTTTTATCAGTGGATTTCTTACTGTAGTTATCAAATAGTGCATAGTTTTCATCATTCCAGTTGAAAGATTTCAGATCTTCATCTGGGGAAGCACCTGAATGTCGATGAAGAACTTCACTTGTCTTGTAACCCACCTCGGGTTGGAGCTTTCGTGGACTAAGATTGATATTTGTGCTTCTAATACCATGAGATTTGACAGCGGACCTTCCCACTTCAACGTCATCGACTAGTATTGAAGTTGGACATTCGAAGTATTTGGTGTACTTCTCAGGTATGTCATTGCGAAGTAGAACTTCATAGTCAGAGTGCTCATTAAAGAATTTTGATTTGTTGAGCACTCTGCCTCTCATATTGCCGTATTTGAACGGCTTGCTTTCAAGGAGAGCGTCGTAATTTGCAACGTATTCATCAAGGGGGAGAATTCCATACATATTTGACCAGGTGCAGACTCTCTCTGATGCTTGTTTTTCGTGTTTCAAATCTCTATTCAGATAGGGTGCAGATAATGCAAATCTTGTTTTCTGTACTGGATAACAGTGATGGTGATAAAACTCTAGCAAATAATTTAGCTGGATATAGCAAGTGTGTGCCAGCTTTATGTTTTGCTAAACGAGCTAACACAGAAGACACAGCGGACAAAGAGAAAACGAAACGGATTGGTTATTGGTCTGTCTTTGTCCTTGTTTACTGTTTGTTTGTTTTTCCCTCTAGAAATTGGCGCTTGCAAGAGACACTTCAACAAATGCAAATAGCTTTCACGCGTGAAAAGTTGGTGGGAAAAAGGTTTCCCATTTGGGACGCGTTATCGGTCGGGAGTTTGTAATCGATAAGCCAGAGATAAGAATGGTCTTGGATTCGTCAATGATCTGACGATGAAGCTAGTCAATAAATAAAGATGTCTATTCCACAGTGGACTATCTATATGAGTGCGTTTCTCGTTTCCTGCGGCTCTTTTTGACTATTCACAGCCGGCGACAATGTCTTACGAATTAGTGATCTATAATGGTTTGATAGTCACAGGTGCTGACATACTTCCAACTACGGTTTACATAGGAGTCAACGATGGGAAAATAGAGGCTATTACGACTTCCAAAATTTGCGGCAAGAGGGAGATCGATGCACAAGGTGGATATGTAATGCCTGGTGGGATTGACGCACATGTTCATCTTGATCAAGATGATTTCCCTACTGGCGACGATTTTGAATCTGGTACGAGGTCTTCCATCGCTGGTGGTACAACCACCATCATTGCATTTGCAATTCAACCTAAAAAGGAGTATGATTTGGTTAAAGTAATTGATGACTATCATGCCAGGGCCAATAAAAATGGTGGTACATATTGTGATTATGGATTTCATTTGATTATCTCTGAACCTACTCAAGAGCTGTTGGAGAGAACTTTACCAGAGATTTGCCAGAGGGAAGCAATCACATCTGTCAAGCTTTACATGACTTATCCACTGTATAAGTTGAATGACTCTCAGCTTTTGGAGGTTTTGCTATCAAATCGTAAGAATGGTATCACTACGATGATTCATGCGGAAAATTCTGACATCATTGACTTCATTAATAAAAGATTGGAGCAAAAGAGACTTACTGAACCATTCTACCATCTTGTTTCAAGACCACAGTTAGCCGAAGATGAAGCATCATACAGAGCAATCTCATTGGCTAAATTGATTGATACGCCAATATTGATTGTTCACATGTCTTGCGAAGCAGCCTTGGATCATGTCATGAAGGCACAGAACGACATGTTCCCCATCTACGCAGAGACTTGTCCTCAGTATTTGTTCTTGACAGGAGAAGATTTCAATCATAATGAAGGATGTAACCATGCTAAAGACAGTTTTGAAGGTGCCAAACTCATTTGCTCCCCACCTTTAAGATCCAATCAGGAAGATTTAGAAGGAGTTTGGAAACATTTGATCAACGGAACTGTCACCATCTTCAGCAGCGATCATGCTCCATCAATCTATGACGATCCACGGGGTAAGAAGAAAGGTTTGGTTAATGGAATTCCGCATTATATTGATGTTCCAAATGGTTTACCTGGAGTGGAAACAAGGTTACCATTGCTTTTCTGTCACGGAGTGGAGACGGGTAGAATCAGTCCGCAGAGATTTGTGGAGGTGACATCCACAAATCCTGCCAAACTCTATGGATTGGGTGATAGAAAGGGTAGTATTTCAGTTGGATTTGATGCAGATATCACCATTTGGTACCCTGCAGGTGGTATGGAGAAGTTTAGACTGAAGAATGAGATGTTAAACCATAATTGTGACCATACACCATATGAAGGTATGGAGTTTACCAATTGGCCTAGATATACGATTCTTAGAGGAGAAGTTTGCTACGATAGAGATAACGGAGGCGTCGTGGGAGGTATGATTGGGTCATATCTTAGAAGAAAGGGTAGTAGTTTAAGTGGATCTATGAGATCTCTGAACCCTATCTTTGAGTGAGTGAGTGAGTAAGTGAGTAAGTGAGTGAGTGCGATTGTAAGTAATGATATAGTGATTAGAGTAAGTTATTGAATACATACAATACTTTTACATCTCCAATGGAGATGTGGCGGGATATCAAAACGAACTTGTAAGTAGAAAGAGAATGGTGGGTATAAAGGAATCCTTGCTTTTTTAATTCTAGATTCTAGATGGAAACCTCAACAAATGTTAGAAGTAAGCTTTCATAGCTAACTCTCTTATAATAAGTTAACAGCAGCGAAAGCGGCAACACCTAAAAGACCGTTGAACTCTAGGGAGCCAGCAAAACCACTTGATGGAAGAACAACGATTGGAGATTCAGTAGCAGTGGCAGAGGTGGAGGAAGTGATAATGGAAGATGACGTGGTGGTTGGTGCAGGAGCTGGAGTAGAAGAGGTAATGGTAGTTGGTTCTGGTGCTGGTCCAACGGACGGAGAGACAGTGGTGGTTGGCTCTTCAGAAGTGGTTGGTTCTTCAGAAGTGGTTGGTGGTGCAACGGATGAGGAAGAAGTGGTGGTGGTTGTTGGTTCCACGGAAGTGGAAGAAGTGGATGGAGCTTCTGAAGAGGTAGAGCTAGTAGATGGAGCAGCAGAGCTAGAAGAGCTAGAAGAGCTGGAAGAGGAGCTAGAAGAAGAGCTAGATGGAGCAGCAGATGAACTCTTAGAACCGATTTCAACGCCCATGTCCTTGCAGACACCTTGGAAGGAGTTGTAAGCAGCACCAGATTGGCCGTCTGGACAGGTAGATGAAAGACAAGCTTGCATTGCAGATGCCTCAGAGGAACAGACACAGTCAATATCCTTAAGTTGGTCACAAGTGGAGGAGCTCTTGACGACGGAAGCTGCGCAGGCAAGCAAACATGCTGGTGGAGTAGCAACAGCTGGTGCAATGTAAGCGGTGAGGATGACAGCAAGAGAAACGTAGTTGAGCATGGTTGTGTGTAAGTGCGTGCGTGCGATGGCTGTTGTTGTGCTTAATGTCTTCAATCTTCTTCACTTCTCTTCCCTAGTGTTGTCTTGTAGGTGGCTGGCTGTCTACCAAATTGGAGATCAAACACTCTCACTCAGCACTCGTTCCAGCTTTTTCTTTCTCAAAACAAAGACAGAAAATGGTGGAAATGCGAAAATTGGAAGCTTCCAAAAATAGAAAACAATAACAAAGCGCAACTCGGCGCGGGATCGACGCGTCGCCACGGCGTAAATAGTACAGCAATAACTTCTTGTCGAGTATAGAGTGGGGGGTTTAGTACACACCGTACAGTATAGTACAGTCTTGTGGATAGTGCATGCTACAGTGCACATCATTAGATACTGTGGAATATCATCAAGAGAGGCCCTAGTTCTGCGCAGCCTTTTGCTCGTCCTTACGCTTTTTCTGAGCCTCCAAACGATGTTTACGACGCTCTTCTGCCTTTTGTCGACGAGCATCAGATTGGCGTCTTGCCGCCTCCACACGTAACTTACGTTGTTCATCCTTTAGTTCTTGCTCCTTCCTCTTCTTTTCCTCGATTCTTCTGACAAACTCGTCATAGTTCTTTTGTCTTTCCATGCCACTCACATCAATGAATCTGTTGTTACAGCTGCTTTCACTTCTAATGACCCAGTTGTCCTCCGGATCACAGGTACATCTAGCCTGCTTATGGAATGCATCATCCAAAGGACAAGATTTACCAACAGTGTGTTCATAACTGATGTCTTGGAAGAGATGTACTTCATTCTTCTTCAAAATCAAGCTGAAAATGATGGAATGAATTGGAGCATCACCCCATCTCTCGTAGAAGAAGCCTCCCGCATGATCTAAATGATTAACGTAACCTTCATACACTTCGCTTCTGAAAATGTCTAAATCAGCAATCTCGAAATTGGACCAATAGTGACACAAATTGTAGGATTCCCCTGAATCATCAGAAATAAAATCAAGGAGGTTATTTTGTGCCTTAGAGTCAAAATAATCAGTCGTGAGTTCACGGAAGTACAACCTGGTAGACTCCCATAATGATTCAATTGTATTTGGCAATTCTCTCATGGAAATGGTGAAACCGTACTTTTTATTCTGTTCTCTCAAAAGCTTGAACGGATCAGTTAAAATATCGCAATGGTAATTGACCTCTGGTTCAACACGCCAGTAGTATTGATACTCTTCCATAATTGGATGTTTGTAGAAGAACATGGAGTTGAACCGACACATATGTCTATAGGATTCGCTATTACCGTAAGTGATAGATGCCCACTTTCTGCTCTCTCTAATTTCCTTGGCCTTGTTTTGGTCAATGTATGAAGGGTATGACCAATGTCTTCTTGGAATGAGACCGTATCTTGCACGGCCACTGACCATGTTGGAGGTGAGACTGATAAATTCTTCAGAAAATGGCTCGTCGTTCAAAAAGACCCAATCATAATGATGCTTTCCATTGAATCTTGCTTCAAGTTGTTGAATGGAGTCAAGGATACCATAAATTTCCGAATTACGGCAAATGGTGAACAATGTCGCGTTTTCCCTTGGATGTGGGATATCAGCGTTAGTGTCATGACCTGGAATCTTTCTATCAATCTCGTACTTTGCCCATGGTTGGGAGTCTGGAGCGTCATCACTTCTGGTACGCTTTTCATTGTCAATTTTGGTATCTTTGATGTTATCATATTGATCGATGTTGGCATCATCAGCGATTTTGATAGAAGGCTTATCAGGTAGTGGTTGGGTTTTCTTGTGCTGCTTGAGTCTCTCCAAAATTTCCTCATCGGTCATCTTGGAAATCTCCACTTTGTCAGCGTATGAATCTCCGTTGATAACCCGCTCAACATATCTGTCAACATCACCCTCTTTTGGGAACAGGTCAGGTAATTTCTCATGTTCCGCAGAGTCCTTATTCTCGCTGGAATCATCTCCCCCCTTTGCGCTTGCTTCCTCATTGCTGTTACCGAGAGGACCTGCGCTTTCCTGCTCCTTCTCCTTCTCATTCTCATTCTTCTGCTCTTGTTCCTGTTCTTTCTTCTTATCATCGTCAGAGTCTGCTTTGGGGCTATCTTTGAACAAGTAGCTCTTCAAGTCGGCTGAGTTGATATTGACTATTCTATTGTCGTCGGAACTCAGTAAGGACACCGTGGTGATGATAACGAGCAAAAGCACGGCGCAGTACGCCAGTATGATTCTGTGTCGCTTCAACATGTTGGTGTTTGCCGTGTCGCCCGTGTCCTGGTGCTGATGCTGGTACTGGTACTGGTATTGTCGTCCTGTACCTGGAACTCCACTTCTTCTGCATCCATCGGCCAGCACGATAGCTGAATGCAGGCTTTAGTCTTTAGTCGCACTCGCGAAAGCAAAAAGCAAAAAGCAACCCATTAGAGCCCAAGAGCCCAAGAGCCCAAGAACCAATAACTCGCAAAAAACAAAAATCATATCGCGGTACGCGGTACTGACGCCAGTTAATTGAGTTCGCAAACAAAAATAGAACACAATGATACAATGTACGTTTTTGATTTGCTAACAATTATTGAGGTACGGCGATCAACAATTAAATAACCGCGGCGCTTATATAGGCGTGCAACGTTGGTACCCCCGACGTACCCGGTACGCCCGCTATGCAAACTATAGAGTCCTTAATGTAGTCTTCAAGTATATAGCTGCAATGGTAGACCATATATTATATAGCGCTGGTGCATTTAAGGAAGAATATTAGTCTCTAGTTGTTGTACAAGTCTGAGTACTTTTTCCAATCGGATGGCTTCTTCCAGCCATACGCAGCGTACAATTCGGCACCACACGCATACCCATCAAAGGTGAAATCGTCCTTTTTCTCACAGAAACATCTGTTCTTCACGTACAAATCGTCCTCGATGGGACACATTTGATAAACGCCATGATGATATCCGATATCTCTGAAAAAATGGAGTTTCTCTCTATCGAGGAATAGAGATGCAGCTATAGAGTGAACTGGTGCATCACCCCAACGTTCGTAAAAAAATCCACCAGATTTGTCTAAATGGTTGAAATACTCCTCATATTCCTTGGATCTCCAAAATTCCATATCTGCAATTTCAAAGTTGGACCAGAAATGGCAAAGGTTGTACGTTTCACCCTTATCATTACTGATGAAGTCAATTAAACTGTTTGGGTGGATGATTGAGGGATGTGCCTTCAAGTACTCCTTAGTTGTATCCCAGAGTGTCTCAATGGTACGGAGGAACTCATGAATGGTGATGGTGTACCCGTAAATCTTACCGTTGTCAGCCATGTACTTGAATGGATCGTAATCGATATCGCAAGTAAATTCAACGTGAGGCTCCACTCTCCAATAGTATTTATATTCCTCCATGATTGGATGTTTGTAGAAAAAGCCCGAATTGAATCTGCACATATGTCTGTATGATTCAGAATCAGCATAAATGACACCATCTGCAGCCATTCTCTCTCTTTCGCTCTTGGCCAATTCTTGATCAATGAATGATGGATATGACCAATGTTCCTTTGGAATGACACCAAAACGTGCCCGACCCGATACAAATTTGGTCACTTCCTTCTTGAAGTTATCCGAAAATTCGTCATTGTTAAGGAAAGTCCAGTCATAGTGGTATTTATTATTGAATCTATCTTCCATGTTCCTAATTGCATCAACGATATCTTTTAAATCATCCTCTCTACAAAGGGACATGATAGTGGCATTCTGCTTCGGATAATTTTGTGCGAGAATCTCTTTACCCTTGAACGGGTCCATGCCCGCTTTGAATGTTATCTCATCGTTATTCTCAACGCCATTCGTAGTTGAGCTCAATGGATCTGATACTAAATCATTTGCCTGCTGAGGAACACCTCCAAATGATACGATGGATGAACCTTCAAAAAATGTGTAAGCAAACACAAGAACTAGGGACAATGCCAAAAGCACCGGTAACGATCTTGGCCTAATTCTTATCATTTGTGGTCTTTATATATGATAGTTGGGGGACAATAGTAGTATAATTCTGACCAGATTGTATTCAACTCCAATTATGGGTCGCTTTTTTTTAGTGGTGATACAAATCCAGGTTTCGCACGCAGATGATGAGTGCAACGCCTAGTAACAACAATAAGAATAGCTAGAAGATCTCAAGCTTGTTCAATGTCCAATGTCTATTGCAGATTGCAGAGTTCCAACCTGTGTGGCCCAGGTAATATCAAAGGAAGGAGTCGGAACACGTTTCATTTTCTTTCACCCGTCTTTGATGCCCGGCACGACCAAATTTAATTGGGACCTTTCAGATTTTAGCTTTTAACAATCAGAGATCGGCAGTTCATCGCGCCGGTTACTGCAGCGTGCAAGGTACGCGGGAAGCGTGCAGAATACTCCACGTATAGCGTAGCAACCAGTTCGGTGGACGCGTATATACTGGACAACTGCAATCCCAGATCAGGTGGCCTTCTATAAAAAGCACGGAATCTGAAGTACTCCTATTCCTTTCTTTGCTCTAGATCCCTGCCTGACTCCTGTGTAGATACTACGAATATGCCGGGTGCGGTTTGATTATAGTCAGTACAGAACTTATACAAATGGATTTAGGAGATCATTGGCGTAACTCTTTGACACCTCGCACAATAGCCATGAGCATAATGGTACAGAATGGGCCCATGAGTGGCGAGTACACGGCCATCTTATGTTCTTCGGGAAAGTATGCTTGTTGTACCATGTCCTTGTGGAAAAATGCGTTATTGGAGACCTTCAAAGCTTTTGTAGATGATTCAAACGCATCCATCCACTTCATACTATCGAGATTGGTGATGGTGGCGTTGAGCTGCGTTATTGATTCTTCAATCTCATTGACACTTTGAAGTGGAACTGGAATGGTTTCTAATTGACTGACCAATTTAATTAAACCTTGGTAGTTCACTAAAGTCTCTTGAATGTTCTTCATGATTTGCATCCTTATACGCTCATCAACCCTATAATACAATGACTTGTATGTGGTAGTGTCAATACCCATAAGTTTGAGGAATTGATATGCGAAGATGTCAAACACTTCGTTAAGCTTATCCATTGTAATCTCTTCGTCTTCGTTGAGAATGACAACTCCACCCCATTTTGGTATTATGAAAGAATTTCTCTTGGAGTTCTCGATCAGGAGTTTCTCACTATCTGGAAGATATAAGTTCAAATTGATGATGGGGTTGAGATCAAAATCTTGGTCCAATCCCCAATCTGAGTAATCAACGAATCTACTTGTGTCCTTGATGACGGTGAACTCCCCGTCTTGATATTCGTCATTTGTCTTAATCCTATTCTCATACCAAAGTTCTTGAAACTCAATAGTGAAGTCTGCAAAAGGTTCAAAAGACCGCAAGAAGTTTTGGAAATTTTTCATGGCCTTGACAATGTAATCTTGGTTCTCCAATATTTGATTATTGGAATGTAAGAAGTTCACACTGATTTTGTACTTGGTATCAAAGGGAAATTGTATAAGTTTTGTTATTTTGTCATCGTCATTCTCAAGTTCACGATTATAAATACTCTCCACGAGGACTCTGGCGAGAAGGTCACTAACTAATCCATTTTTGATGATCGTTGGTGTAATATACAGCTTGATGAGCCTATTTTCATCAGGACTAACAACCAATTTGTCATCTTCATCATTCATAACCAGCTTAATTCTGTAAGCTGCCAAATTATTGGTGGAATTGTCATTCAATAGCTTGATATCGACATTGGAGTCCTTGAGTTTCTGGTCAATCATCATTTGAGTCTCATCAACGAGACCACCTAAAGGTAATGGGAGGTCTATTAACTCCACAGGTATACTATATTGCACACCACTCCAGTACTTCTCATGGAATTCATTCATCTTCTCAATGGGTAGAACGACCCTCTCAACCGAGGTGGTCAAATACCATGACGGTAGACCGAATATAATGGCTGTAAATAGTAGTGCTACTATTATGGAGAACCTCTTGCGTGGTGTATCGACTTCATCGACCTGGGCTTCAGTAATAGAACCTTTCTTTGGTTCAGAATTTTCAGACATTGGATGTCGTGTATAATTTGCCAGTTGTACACCCCACAGTACAAGAGGTATAACGTTCTCAATTGTGTTCCATGTGTCCTTTTCGATTCCTGTTGATGTGAGATGTGAGAGAACGCCAATCTCGAATTTCGAAGGTCGTACAATTTTGACATTCAACGCGTTTTACGTTTTACGTTTCGGGATATTTTGTTATATCTCGGCAAATTGATGCTACTTAGGTGAGTATAAAGCAATACTGATGATCTATAGAAGATAAAAATGTAACTGTATTTACAAGAAGTTCATGGCCCATGAATTAGAAGTTGACAACAATACCGGGACCGTGAGTGGAACTTAAGATGGTTTGACCTACTATGATTGGCTTCTTAGACTTCGTACCTGCGATACTGGCCTTTAATGCATTGGAGGTTGCCAATATGTTGTTGAGGATCTCAGAGTCTGTGAAGTTACACTTACCAACGGTAAGAGAGACGTAGTTGTTTCTCTCTCTGAATGGCTGAGTACCTAGCGTTCCAAGGATTAGGTTGTTCAAGTCCTCAGAAATGGTACCTCTTTTGGTACTTGGCATCAAACCCTTTGGACCTAATATCTTACTTACCTTCTTGAGGGATTGCTCTATCTCTGGAGTTGCTAAAACTTTGTCGAATTGTTCAACAGCGAGTGTACCATTGGCTATTTCGTCAATTAATTTTGCATCACCGGCTTGAGTTGCACCATTTTGGATCGCTTCTGCAATCTTCGCTTCATCATTCGTGATACACAAAATCTTTGTATCTTTGAGTGGTTTTGGAAGTCTGACTTGACCTTGTATTGGAGCAACACCACGATCTTTCAATATTGGGGTTTGAACGGTGATGGAAGCTTCATTGACATGTCTGCCGATTTCAGCAGCTCTCAAGTATCTCAAAGCTTGTGCAATAGACATGAAAAGGGGACTTGAGTTTGCTGGCTTCTTTGCCTGTAATTTCTTCAGAGCCTCTCTACGTTCCGCTCTCTTCTCAACTGCCTTCTTTGCTTCTATATCCTTCTTGTTCTTTGGTGCCAGCAACGGAGAACATGTCGAAAAAAATTTAATCGACTGTCTGTTCGCAGCACTGACTGATGCCACAGATGAATATATACGTGGAGATGCCAACATAGTGAGTGATATGCGTGTGGATGCCCTAATATGTTCTGATAAGTTGTCAGGTTTCTGGCCCACTATTTCTCACCTTGATTCTCTCTGTATGGGAACTTCACTTGATGGTTCACATTCATGAGCTGAAATTTCAACCGAGAAAGAGGACCTCTTGAACGGTGTACGGGTTTCTCAAACGAGCCATCGACGCGTCGCACGTTTTGGCCCGTGAGGGAAATCGAAGAAGAAGAACGCACGGGAGGAGGAGAGGACATGAATTGTTGAACAAACCAACGATTGCGTTAGGATGCGAATAGAGGCCCAGGGTAAGCTTTTTGAATAGTTTTACCGTATCAAACACAACAACATGAACGGATTATCCATGCCACAAGACAAGTCAGCTGCACAACCTGGTTTCTTTAGCTCACCAATCGCTAAGATCGGCCTCAATGTCGTTCTTTTCGCCGCAGGTGTTGTCCTCCTTCAATCTCCTGTTATGGACATGTTGGTTCCACAATTCGATTAATTAAGTTGAGACACTCTAGGTTTGAGAACTCTAACGTACTCTTCCCTATTTCTGAGTTTGTATATAGGTTTACTCACATGCTTTATAATGCTGAATTAAGAAAATGATTACTTGTATACGTTCGATAAAACGAGCTATATACACAATGAATATTGAAGAACATTAGGCTTAAGATTAATACTTGTAGAGTTATAACAGCTTCATATATGAAGCTTAAATTAGAGAAAATTGGGACATCGATTGTTGTCATCAAAATGAATGTAAAAGTAGAACTGAAATCAACGACTTGAAAGAGAAAGATAATAGGCGGATAGTGTCCTTACTGTTTGCATCTATTTTTCTTCGAGATTGTCTTCTCTGAATCTGGTTTTACCGATAATGTGCATTGCATGCAAGACACCAGGAAACCAGATACAACAACAGAAGAAGATGTTGACTAATAGTGACTTTCCTGCACCGTCACACATGTAAACAGCAGCTGGTGGACAGAAACATGCAACTGCAATAGGTAACCATTTGCGGGAGTCGATCATACTGAGTGAAGGGATTCTTTAAGAATTGTCTGAGGGAAGAATTTACCGGACAGAACCCAATCTGTTATGTGTAAGCTAACATAAACTAAGCCGGAGATCCATAAGTATGCAAGAAGGACTATCTAAGAGGTGGGGTGTTGAAGCTCTTATATACGTTACCTGAACGCAACCGAATTTAAATCCACATCATGCAGTATCTTATCTTTGACGTGTTACGTATACCCGAATTGTGTAGAATAGATCATGCAGCTGATAAGACGCGAGCGATAGCGGTCAGCCAATAACAAATTTGCACTCACCCCACTGAAAACTGAAAAGCAAAGGTGGCCGGTGGGCGGCTACTAATTAGACAACTTTCAACAGCTCTAGCTTGAGCTAAAATTGTTTGACTGTAATTGAGATGACGGACGGATAAACCGGAAGTCACTTTTCGGAGATAGGCGTATGTTGTACAACCTATAGAGGATTTAATGACAAGAGTTACGCGGATGTGAATAGCAGGTATTAGGTTCATTATATGGTTATACAATTCATGTAGAAACTATAGGTGATTATTAAGAATATTATGGCTTATTGCCGGTATAATTGAAAACATGGTCATTTATGTTGAGCAGTTTCACTGTCATATTAGGCACATTCATTCATCTTCGCTTTTGGAGATGATGTAAAGACCATGTAAGATCCCTGGGATCCAAATGCAACAGCAAAGAAAGAAATTTGTCCAAAAGATCTTGTTGGTACCTTCAAGCATGTACATTGGAATTGGTGGAAAGCATAGGCAAAGGATATAAAGGAGTAGTTTAGACATTTGTGATGTTATATGATGAAGCTTGGGTTGTGCTCTTTTGAGTTTTGTTGACAGAGTAAAAGGAATGTTTGAGTTGAAGTCTGATTGATTATTCGGGAGGAAACACTCACTCTTTTATCTTGAAAGTGCACTTATAGCATTATGACTATCAAACACTCAAATCCAAGCTAGGTTACGGTGCGGATCTTACGGTATAAGCGATCCGAGGCTATATCGGCAGAATCGTCCCATAAAGCTCCGGCACCAATTGCTTGCAGTGAACAGTACGCGTATGCGTGGCTACACTCAGATGATATTTTATCAAGTGATAGGCTAATGGGCAAGTTAGTTACTTGTACTTGTACGGAAGTGAACGGATGCAAATTTCGATGACCTGCTTAACAACGGGTTTTGTTGTCGTGCGATGCCAACACTTGCCATCATTTTCATCGTTGGCACAACCATGCCAACTATTTACCTTTCACTTTGTAAGATCTCTTCTTTTAGTAAATCCTTACCGATTTATAACAGAAGACTGAGAATTGCATACTGTTCAGCTGTCAAATTTTCATGTCATGATCTCTCCATGTGTGTGCGTGTGTGCTTGCGTGATATTACGGGATTACGTTGAACTCCGAACGAGGTGTTTATTTCTTGAAAAAATGAATCTCCGGGCTGTAGGCTGCACGTCATGAAATGGCTATATCGACATGGTGTTTGGGGCAAGTTACTCAATACTTTGTTTACATAATACATCTTCCATGTGATGCTGTGAGTGACCCTTACTACAATATATGGTACTTTTCCCAGATGATACTAGAGGCTGACGCACAGTAGCCACCTGTTTCGAGAAACACTCTATACCTGACACTGCTGTGCAGGTCAACTTGTGAATTTCGGAACTGACCAGAGAAGGGAGCAGGTAGAGCGGCTGTCATGTTGAACATGTCATGTCATATAACGTCTGCCACACTAAGTAGACCATTCCGTGCTGGTACCACGCAATCTAGAGTCATCTTTTTGCTACCCTTCTTTTTGCGAGTCTGTTAACTTCTAACGGTTAACGGTTAACGGTCAACATATAGTGCCCATCTCTTTCGAAGATCACGTGATGTTGCGTGTTTTTTGTGGACTTTGGCGCCACAGTTTTTGACGGCTTATCAGCTCTCGAATCTCGAACACCGGGGCCGGAGAACATGAAATTTCATTTTTCAGAGGGCCTGTAAGAACGCACTTCACTGTCACTCACTTCGATGAGCGGAGAAACTATCAGCTTTTTCTTCCTTTCCATACAGCTGGTATATTCATCTTCTACAGACAAAGTCGTTTGATCAGAAACAAAAAACAACTCCAAGTATGAAGATTTTAGCACAGTTGAACACGACAAATGAAGCAATTCTTCTCGTCGACGAGTCAAAGACCGTTTCTAAAAATCTCGTTAATAAGATCAACCTGACACTGAACTCCACCCCCACAAAAGTCATTTTACTCAACCCATACCTAAAGATTGAGGATCTTGAAAGAGATCTCACATTAGAGAGCTCCGCGAACAAACATACCTTCTGTATCATAAATAAACTGTTTGAAGAGAGTGATCTACTGACATTGGGAAGGTCCCAGGTCAAATATGTTGTCGACCGCGTCTTCTCACTGAATATTGAAGAAGAGTCTAAAAAGCAGACTATTTTCCAGCTATGTTCCGAAAACAGAATTCCTATCAACACATTCAATTCCTCCGCATATTCTTCATTTACCTTACTTTCCACATATAGTAATGGAAATCTTCAAGTAGGTATAACGACCAACCTACAAGGTTGCAAGATGTCCTCTCGTCTCAAGCGTGAGATTATTAAATCCATCCCATCTGACATCAACTCAATAATAGAAAATGTATCTGATTTGAGGAAGTCCATCAATGCAAATGAAAACCTTGACAAAAAAGAAAAATTGAAGTGGTTATCTCAAATCATCGACTACTATCCACTCCATGAACTTGGAAAGATCTCGATCGATCAGCTTAATGATGATTTGAATGACGTTCAGTTCAGCGACAAAGGAAATTTGATCACTAAAACGGGACAAATCTCATTGGTTGGCTCAGGGCCTGGATCCATTGCCAACTTGACAATCGGAGCCCTCAATGCCATCCACGAAGCTGATCTCATATTGGCAGATAAACTTGTGCCACAAGAAATTCTCGATTTGATTCCGAAGAATGTTGAAATCTTCATTGCACGTAAGTTCCCTGGTAATGCAGATAATGCACAAGAGGAGCTTTTGAAGATTGGTCTCGAGGCAGTTCAAAAAGGTTTGAACGTTGTCAGACTTAAGCAAGGTGATCCATACATCTTTGGTAGAGGTGGTGAAGAATTCCTATTTTTCCAGAAACATGGTTACAAAGTCAAGGTGTTATGTGGTTTATCCAGTGCGTTTGTAGCTACGGCCAACGCTGGAATTCCAACTACACATCGTGGGGTTGCTGACCAAGTGATGATTTGCACTGGTGTGGGAAGATTGGGCAAAATCCCAGACAATTTACCAATCTACGAGCAGAAGAGAACCGTTATCTTTTTGATGAGCATAAAGAGGATCATCGACATTCTACCAATACTCATAAGCGAGAAACAATGGCCCGCAGAACTTCCAGTTGCAATCGTAGAAAGGGCCAGTTGCGGCGACGAAAGAATTATTAGAACCAGATTGGGGAGTTTGGTCTCAGTCTGCAATAAGATTGAGAGTAGACCTCCAGGTTTGATTGTGACGGGATGGGCATGCGACGTCTATTCGAAGCTCAATGACGACGAAGAATTTAGGGTTGTCGAAACCGGTCAGTCTCTTGATGAGAATGTGGACCTCAACAAAATTGTTAGACTCATTAAGTAGAGAGTTAATGTAAAATTAAGATTTAGACATAGTATAGTATTACACCTAAGACGACCCCCTCGTTTAAGTTGCCGCTATGAGTTCTGGGCCGCCTCTAAATTTCCTCCGGGTATCAGCCATTAGCGAAGTAGCTGCCTTCGATGCCTGAAATTTTGGCTTTCGCTTGTTCGGACCATGACAGGCCATCTTTGCACCTTCAGTGTTCACCGAAGCGGTCAATCTTCATAAAGAGCCAGCACACCAGCTTCATTCTCATAACATCAGCAAAGATACCACCATAGACATGGCTAAGAGGCAACTAGGACTTGGAAAGAAAAATAAAACTAAGAAGCAAAAGGTTGATTCCGACGCACCTAAAGATGCTGTCAAGGGTGAAAAAAACGGCGACGATCAACTTTTAACTGTTGAGTTGACCAACGAAGTGAACCCTGATGACCCAATGTCCCAACTATTGGGCCTATGGCAAACCTGGAAAGAAAGTGAACGTTCCAATGAACTCATTTTGAATGGTATCATTAATGAATGCGATAGAATCTTAAGAAATTGTAAGGAGAACGGCGGAGACGAAGATATCGAAATTGACAATAAGTTCTACAGCACATACAGTCAAGCTTTGAGCGAGGCAGCTAAATTTAAGTCCGAAGAGGAGTCTGGAGAATGGATAGCTAATGCTTTGGAGAGAATAGCAGCGGGACATGATAAATTTGGCGAGCACGATGTTCGATTACTATTTGCAAAATGTGACATTCTTTTGAATAAGATTGCAGTCGAGTACATCGGAAAGATGAACGTTGACTCCAAGAAGGAAGAGTTTAATGATCTTACTCAGCTTTTTGAAGATTTCATCCATACATGGAACAAGGCCATTAAGGAGTCCGAAAAAAGCAAATCCCTTGAAATCTTTGAAGAGGATTTTGTCCTCGAAATTTTGAACACATTTGACGACTTACTCGATATCATTGACAAGTTTGGAACACAAATGAACGAAGTCGTTGACAGTGACGACGACGAAGATGACGAAGAGGATGAAGATGAAACCGTTGGAGACAAGAATCCACAAGACGCTCTTGAAGCAAGCGACTTTCAAATCTCCGAAGATCATCCATTGTACGAAATCCAACAAGAAGATAAATACAACGCATTTTGGAGGGACAATATGCTCAAGTATAAAGAGCTACTTGGTGATAACGTAGACAAGAAGCTCATCAAGAGCGTGAATGAAAAGTTAGGACAAAGTTTTCTCATGGAAGCTGAAGAGCCAATTGCATTTTTCAGTAGTTATCAGTATGATACAGAAGAGGAAGATGACGAAGAGGAAGACAATGCAGATATAAAGGAAGCAGTGGAAGCTGCCCGTCAAGATGGATTGAAGTTAGTGGATCTTGCACTCCAACATCTTCGCCAAACACACGATGAAGAAGACCCTAAGTCTTGGGTCAATATCGCCGAAGCTCTTATCACTTATGGTAACCTTCTTGAACTAGAGAGTGAAGAACAAGAAGCAGCATACAAGGAAGCTGAAAAGCTACTTCGTCGTGCTAACAATGCTACTCATGGGCATTACGAGGACATCCTTCATAGTCTCGTTCACTGAGCTTCTAGACTCCATATATTTGAGATGCAGTTTTGTATTTATTTCTTAATCCAGTCAGATGTACTCGATGTGGAACTGTAATAAGGCTCAATATCAGAAGTAGTGTAGCACTGTCGTTAGATAAGTAATTGACAAAATAACTATACAAAACTACAACAGAAGGTAGAGGACCTTTTCTTAGCTGGAATACGAGGAAAAAATCTTTATCTATAGAAGAAATCTGAACGATTTCTTCACAGCTTGAATTGCTTCGCATGATTGTACTAGCCAGAGACCTAACTTTATTACAGGAACTAATATTGTTACTTAGCACAATGTGGTCATCTAAAAAATGGACTATACGTATACTATAGATAGTCTCGAAGCTTTTGCATGCATGTGCATACACATGTGTGTGTGTACGGCAACAGATCGGGACCGCTATAATTGAATTAGTTTCATGATATAGTACGCGGCTGGCTGATTGTTGTTGTCGAACGCTTTGTTCTTATTCGAAAGTATTTTGTAAGTTTCGTATGAATATAAATTACAATCTAGAGCTCGCGTAAATTCTTATTTTTATTTCGATCTTGAAATTGATAAGCGCAGAATTACCTAATCAGGAAGTTAGTCAACAATACGCGCAAATTAGATATAAAAACGTTTCTTTTTGTAGGCTCATGAGCTTAATACCGAAGCCCGTTTCGATACTTAAATTTAATCGATACGCAAAGAAAGTGTACCTAGATATACTATATACGTGGCAGGTCTTGCATGCACACATCGCAAGCAAGTTGCGAATTTGAAACCAATCTTGGAATGAACTAATGTATTTACATGTGTGTACGGCCTTATTAACATCGAAAACAGCCGTAGCAACGTACTGTGCATGTACAGCCGTCTATCTTAATACAAATATACGTATACATATGCTGAGAGCTTTATCATGACGTTGAGACGATTGAAAATATATCGATTTAAATTAGAGCTAGCTATAGTACTAATTATACTATATCGACTATCTTTGATTAGACGAATTTAGTGTTCGTAAATTGTACACCTGCATATCGTATTAATAGTTACGCTCACAATAGCTAGCTTATATATGATATATATATCGACATAGCTGCCCAATCAGCTACTCAAGTCTATATAGAGTTACACAAAACTAAGCTATATAGCTGGATCACATGCATGTGTGCATGTGTGCATGCACATGCAATTTATTCCTATACCAGAAACGCGTGTTTGTTATTGTTTTGAAATACATGCCGATCCGTGATTTATAAGCTTTGGTTCGATTTCAACGCGTATATTTTTGTTTCGCAAGTTGTTTTAACGTACACCCAAACTCGCGATCCGACGTAGCTAGCTAGTTTCAAGTTGCTATTTTCCGTTTCAGCTGACCTGTCCCGATGATCTCGACGCTATCGGCGGTTCGATACAATTTGCAGCTGGCAAAGTTGTATACTATAATTTGTTGAATGCGTAGCAACATGCATATAATAAGCTAGTGCATTTCATGCCCAGCATATATATTTATAAGCTATAGCTTATAGCTGATCTGAGTTAATGGGCTCCGAATACGCAAATTATTGCGGTACACTCAGCTATATTCTTCAAATTTAGGAAACATGCATGCATAAATTGGGCGGAATATCACCGGTAGCTAGAGAGCTCACTGATCGACCATCTCTATGTAAAACAAATTGTGGGGCCTGTGTGTACACCCGCTCCATGCGTATATACATGGTACAACGCCCATCGATCTGGACGATTGCACTGGATATTGTATATCCTGGCAAACTCACTCGTAAGCCCACCGTACTTATACAGCTCACATTGCCAGCAGAAGAAGCCCTAAACCCGCCAAGCCTCCGCTGCGTCCCCTCTCGATCTCACTCACTCAAAAATTGAAGCTTTCCAGTTGGAGCAACTGAACCGAGAACCGAGAACCGAGAATCACACAATATTGCTTAGGCGTGGCAGATCGCACACCTACAACCTACATAACCTTACACAGTCTCGCCCAACAGCAATAGACAAGCTTTCTCTCATATAGCGTCTTAATCAGCAGATACCATTCAGCTTAAGTCTTTTCGCACACGTATACTCATAGTCACCCAATCGTTGCACAGATCGACACATAAACCCTCGTTTCTACGTTCAACTGCTCCCTGCTAAACTCTTCTCGCACGCCGCTTAAGAAAAGGCTACCACTACTTTTGACCAGTCATTTCTCTGCATAGTTTCTGCACACAGGGGATACCCAAACCAGCATTCGGCACCCCTCATCGCCAAGTTCTCATTCCCATCTAGTTAACAATTGCGCACCTGTTATCTACTTCCCGTTCATATATCTCTAAAACGAGTGATTAAATAGCCCTTTCTTCAAGTTATCATATTTGGAACATTAGAAAATTCTTAACATACAGCTATGATGAATGTGGACTCACCATCCCGCACACAGGATATGTCTGCCATGAATGAATCACCTTCATTTTCCGCATCTCTCAGGTCTGCCTCCCTCAATTTTGGGCTCCACAATAACGTGAAACGACCATTGGTTCAACACAAGAACTCTGCAACTATCGGGAGTTCAAATGGGAATGGTGATCATAGTTATAAAGTGAACCCCGACTTCTCCTTTTCAACATGGAATAAAGAGAATACCACAATACCAAATTCAGCATCAAACAACTCACTGTATAAATCCTTAACTTTTAATGGATCCCCTTCCATTTCTCGGAAATCATCAGTTAAGAAACATCTTCGAAAAAAGTCCTCTACAAACATGTTAAAACTGAACCAGACACTCATGAACAGCAGCTCCAGGAGAAATAGCAACAGCAGCATTCATGGCCATGCTCTTGCCAACACTTTTCATAACAATAAACAACATCAACCACAGCAATCGCTCCAAAACCAACCGCAGCAGCAGCAGCATCTGCAGCAGCACCAGCATCAGCAAAAACATCAGTCTTCAAGCAGCAACCAACAGTCTCAGTCGCATCATCATGAGAAACGTCACTCCAAATCCAATTCGATCATATCAATCTCTTCCAACTCCATATTTCATCCTATCTCTAATAAGCCCAGCCTTGATTCTTTTTTTAACTTCTCACATTCAGGAGCACACTCACATAAAAGAGGTGCATCTAAATCGTTTTTCAGTCCATTGGTATCACCGCCATACCCACAGATATCACCAGATCGCGGTGAAAATGCCTCCTTCTACTCAAGCGAAGAGAACGGATCTGAAGATGACATTTTAGCTAACACATCCATTGAGCGTTTTAGATATTTGGACGCAGATGAAGGATATGATAATGAGCCTATGGATTTTGGAGGATCGCCATTACAGAGAAAACAGATCGATAACCCACAAATCAGTTCCAGGATAAAGCAATTCAATCTACAACGACACAGATCAATAATGCAATTCTCATCTAACGACCCACTGACCGAGAAGTTCAAGTATGACGCAGAGCAATTGACTTCTAATATCAATGGCTTAACGGTGAACAGCGACGAGGATGAGTTCAATACTGGTAATTCAGTACTTCATAAATCCCCTTTTCAATTCTCCTACTTTGAATCTGGAAAGATCCCAAGAATCAATGTTGAGCAACTGAAACATATCATCCACGAATACAAAATGAAAGATCAATTACCAAACGGGAAGTTCTGTAAGTATTTTGACGAACTGCACATTCTGGACTGTAGATTCAAGTTTGAATATGATGGCGGTCACATTGACGGGGCAGTGAATATTTCATCATACACAGAACTAGAGGATCGTTTCTTCAACGAAGAAATACTCACAAAGACACCCCTTGAATTCAATAGAGCTAGCAGGAAGCTACTCATTTTCCATTGTGAGTTCTCTTCTCATAGAGGACCAATGAAGGCCGATCAACTTCGGTATTATGACAGAAGCATTTGTGGTGATTTTTACCCAAATCTATACTATCCCGATATTATTGTCTTGGAAGGTGGGTACAAGGATTACTACGAATCGGAGAAGACACTGCATAAAACCCTCAGTTATGTCGAGATGGATCATCCCTCTTTCAAGGATGAGAGAGACAGAAACTTGTCACTGCTCAGGAAGGAATCCAGTTTGAGTCGGCAAAATTCCAGAAGCTCATCAACGGCGAGTTTGACTAGAAGACCTTCTTACAATTCACTAAAAACGGCTACATCCTCATCCATTTTGGATTTTTCAATGGTGAATAAAGTGGAGACAAGTACTGCTCGACCAAGCAAGAGGTTCCTTTCTCACATGAACACAATGCCATCTACCCTAACTATATTCCCACCTCCTGAAGATGAACATCAATCATCTACCTTTGTCAATGCTAAAGAATGTGGCCTATTTGGTGGATTTGGTAATCACAATATTGATCTCGATAGTCTGGTCGACGTCAATCCAGACTCAGATTTTATTATAGATCGCGAGTCAACTCATCTCGCCACTGCAGCAGGAGCAGCACTTAACTTCGATGATGATGATGACGCCGACGAAGAAGACTACGATGACGATATTGGGTATAAAGTTGACAAGGTTGAACTGTCCATCACCGAAGATGCTGTTGGTTTTGTGACACAGCTAAATAAAAGAAACCAAACTCATGCTGGGTTAAATGAAAACATTCAGAGCCTCAATAAACACACATCAGGAGCTCACTCTTTGTACCATCAACAATCTCAAACACAGAAATCCCCAAATATAAATGATGGCTTTAAGATACCCCTACCACGTCCACGTTTTAACCGGAGAAATAGTCTGCACTCGAGAAGTAAAACGGTGTCCTCATTCTCATATTCCAATCACGCAGGAATGAGAAGTGCTCCATTGTTAAGCACTCCGGAAAAGGCAAATGCCAAACTGGGCAATTCCATGTTATTCCAGCACAATGATTTAAGCGTATATAGCGTGAGAGAGGACACCGAGTTCGACAATGACGAATACCCGGATGAAAAGGTCGGACATATGAATGATGATTTTGATCACCTTCATGATAACGCCGAAGATGATGATGATGAAGATGATGATGGATACAGTTCCGTCTACTCGTGCAAATCAAGACACATCTACACCCCACTGTCAAAATGATGATATTCCCGTGAGATCATTCTACCTTCTTTACTAAATTCTGACCAATCTGTCAATTCAATTCAATTCAATTTAATTCTTCTCTTTTCGTTCCATTTCAAGATCTAATCGTTCTACTTTTACCAAACTGATGATATTTTCTGTAATTTCCCAATTTTTCTCTTGAGTGTCTCAACTCTACGTTTTTATAATGCAAGCTAATTATCAGTAGTATACACATATATTAGGCAAGCCACATCAAAGATTCACGCTACACAGATGCATCCTTTCCAATATAGCGCAACATTTTCTCTCTACACTCACGTCCACCAGTCTCAGGAACGGGACCAAATCTATTCGGTGGCCATATTATCCATGTGGCCTTAGCGACGACCATACCCGTTGAAACGGGTCCATAAGTATTAGAGTCAATTGAATGTATATTATCACCCTCCAACCATATATGATTGAGTGGTATCAAAACTCTTGAACGAGTTTCTGGGTATCTCGGTATTATAGAATCCAATGGGATACCTTTTATACGTTTGGTATGTATCTGTTCGGGATTCATTGGACTTTTAACAAACACCACATCGTTAACTTTCAGAGAATCTATATTTTTCACATTATATTTCCAAAGTAGAACTCGATCTCTCGATGTTGAAGAATCTGGGTTGAATGTCGGTTTCATTGATATCCCATCAACTACACCGATGTATGTGACATGTTCTGATATGACATACAGGACAGGAATCCATGATAGGAATGTCACAGAACGTTTGAATGTGTAGGTGAGTATTGGATTTGAATTTCGGAATGTTTGGAAAGTGGATTTAAAGTAGTTCATTTGATAGTATAAGAAGGCAGAGAAACTATCCAATAGAGTTCTGAAAGAGATTGGAGACAGCGGTGTTCTTGGACGTGGTACTTACACGCTAAATTCTCGAGATGAGAGATCAGTTAAACTGTCTGCTTGTCTGCAATTACTGACTGTGCGAGAAATTTCAAGATCGCAGCGCTTCCTCAAGATTGAGGTTAAGGTTATTGGATTACAAATGGCGTGCATACTTAAACGAGTGTGCACACCATTTTCCTCTTTCTGTGCTTGATTTGCATCATTGACTACGAATTCATAGAGACAAAGAATATGACTGTTACCGAAGCATCGGAAGTGTTTGAGACCGTGTACAATGTACCAATGACGTGCAACACGTGTTGCGAGAGCGTTACTGGCGCCATTATGAAGAACGAGGGTGTCAAAAATGTGGCGTGCGATCTTTCCAAACAGACTGTCTGCGTGGAGGCATCAATTGCACCATCCAAAATTATTGATGCTATTCAAGAAACAGGTAGAGATGCCATCATCAGAGGTACTGGTAAGCCGAACTCTGCCGCTGTTTGTATTTTGGAAGATTTCAACACTGCACTTAAAGATTTCAAAGAATCAAGAGATGTTCACGGGCTCGTTAGATTGATTAAAACTAAGCCAAATGAGACATTTGTCGATTTGACGCTAACTGGGATGAAGCCAAAGAACTCATATTATGCAAGTTTCAGAACTGGTGGGAGTTTGCTCGAGGGTGCACTTTCTACCGGCGAGTCTCTTTATTCTTTGCCTAAGATTGATTGTGATGATGAGGGTAGATGTCAGCAGTATATTTCCATTCCCTTTGGAATTGACAACTTGATTGGTAGAGCGGTGACGGTTAGTGTCGACCCTAAGAAGGTGTTCATCGATTCTATGGTTGGCGTGATTGCAAGAAGTGCCGGTGCATGGGAGAACGACAAATACGTGTGTTCTTGTACGGGTAAAAACATCTGGCAAGAGAGGAATGATGCCAAGGAACGCGGTATCAATTAGCGAACTGAACGCTACTGTAGCTTTGATGGGAATAGAGATAGTATGAATAATGACCAAGTAAACGACGATTGCATATATTAAGAACAGAGACAGACTACTCGAGAGAGAATTGTACGTACACGCTAGTTTATTTTCTGGCCCTTAACAGCATTCTTCCCACGTCCATGGGATGATGATCCCTTCTTTGCTTCTAGCGCCTCCATCTCCGCAATGAGGTTATCATCATCTACTTGATCCTCCACGGAGTCTTTCTTTTCGATTCTGACATTAGCCTTTGCCTTTGCATTTGCCTTTGCTCCCTTAGCACCCTTAGCTCCCTTTTGTAGCTTCTCATTACCAGAGGAGATCAGGTCGTCCAACTCCTTGCCGAAGTCTTCCTTTGAGCCTTTGAACTGTGCTTTCTTGTCACTAGAGCCTGCTGCTGCCTTCTTGATGGATTTTCTGGGCACCTCAATGGTCACTTCTCCATCATCTGCATCCATTTCATCAATATCAATGCCATTTTCTTTGTCTTTGTCTGCTTCATTCTGTGTATCTATTGCATCATCAATGAAGTTGTTCTCTCTACTATTTGAGTATACGAGATCTGTATCGATCTCATAATCGATCACATCTGGATGTTTCGAGCTACGTAGTGCCGTGAGAAACACTACTGCAAATATGGAGAAGAATATGAGGTACGCAATTAGCTTACGGCCCGGCGTGGCGACCATTCTGTTCATGAGGTTCTCCTGTTCATCGATGTAGTTCGAGTAGCGAGACTTCTTTCCCTTTCCGGTTCCCTTCCCCTTGCCCGTCTTGGGCTTCATTGCGTATGGAATGTCGTACTTGCTCATTGCCTTGATGTGCTGTGATGTATCCTGCAGTGCCTTACCTTGCCTCGCAGTGTCGTCCCGTACTCCCCACCACTGTCGTCATCGTCCCATGTCTGACGAGTGTTAAAGTGTTCCTGAACCTTCTGGAAGGCTGTTCGCAGGGGGGGGCCAGTCGCGGAGATAAGCCCCGCGCACGGCGGTAATCCACACTATAAAAGCGGCTCATCGCTCAGTACCAAAGACTTACGACTGCCACCGTCACCCCACCGCCAGACAGGAAGAAGAAGAAGAACAGTGGTAGATGTCATAGACAGCACCAATACAAACGGTAGTGATCTCAGCAACAACAACAACAACTACAACAACAACCATGGATCCGTTTATTCAACAGCTTCTTGCCCATCAACAAGCACAAGCACAAGCACAAGCGCAAGCGCAACCGAAGTACTACCCCGGATACTCCGGCTATGGCGAGTATCCATATTTTTTTAGGCCACAAGCACCAGCACCAGCACCAGCACAAACACCAGTAAAGGTCCGCAAATGGGCACCTTCCCAGACTGTGAGGAAGCCACGGTACAACGTGTATTCATATGCACCATCGCCAGTATCAGCAACGGCAGCGGCAAATCGTCCACATTCCGTGTATTTCCATACCAGACCAACTCCGGCAGCAGGTTACTATGGTGAAGATGACGACGAGGATGAAGACGTGCAGGAAACTGAAGAGCCTGATGAGCCAGAAGATGAAGATGTGGGGATGAATGAGGGTGAGGATAATGATGAAGATGATACTGCATACCCTTTCTTATTTGGTAATGGGCAACCAATTTCAATTCAAGCACCTGCATCTGCGCGTGCACCTGCACCAGTTCCAACTGCAGAACCAGAGTCTGCAAACTCTCCAATGTACATCATGGACAGATTTGGTAATTTGTACCCATATCAACCAAGATATGCGGCACAGGCTGTAGCACCAACACCAACACCGAAGCCAAAACCAAAGCCGAAAAGGAGAGAGATTGATGCCGATGATTTGATCAAGCTATTACTCGGCGATGTCTATACTGGCGAGGATGAGGGTGAGGAGAGCAAGGCCAATGGTGAAGGTGAAGTTGAAGGTGAAGGTGCACGTGAAGAGAAAAAGTCCGATGGAGATGCACTCACTAGACAAGGACTCGCCGATATCCTCACTCAACTGGCTAAATCAGAGGAGAAGGAGAGGGAAGCCGCAGATGCGGCTGCAGCCGAAGTTCAAGCCAAGGAACACGTCGCAGAGCCTCAAGCTGCCGACGAGTCAACTTCATCAATTCCTCAGTCTGCAGCGACTGTGTCTGAGCCACCAAAACTGAGAAGAAAGTCCACGGCTCCATCTCTTAATGTTCACAAGGTGGATAAGGCTTCGGAAGAGGCAAACGCAGCAGCAGTGGGTGCGAAGCCGACACTTGTTGATGACGTGAAGGTTTCTGCACCACAATTGAAGAAGAAGAATTTACCATTCTCTCCACCATTGAATGTTTATGAGTTCAAGACAAAATTCATTGTTGTATTATCATTACCTGGCGTTAGTAAGGATTTTGTCGAAATTGATTTCCATCCAACATCGAACGAGTTAGTTATTAAGGGTGAAGTACAGAATAAGTATTTGGGAGATGATGAAGATGCAAACGAATTCATTTTGAAAGTCAGCGAGCAAAGATTTGGACAATTTGAGAGAATTGTAAAGCTGCCCGCATACCCTGGAGTAGACGACACGCAAATCAAGGCGAAGTTTGTCAATGGGTTATTGGAGATCAAGATCCCAAAGATTGACGAAGAGGAAGTGAAGAAGGTTTCTAAGAAGATCACTTTAGAGGATGTTCCCGATGAAGAGCTAGAGAGGGAAAGCAGCCAGAGCTATATCTGAGAATGCATCTTACATTTATTTATATTTTTTTATTTATATGACAACTTAACTATTTAATGAACTTAAACGATACCGCCATCCGCTCTTTAGTTGTATTCTTGGACAATTGTATCGAACAATTGTGATTTTTCTTCGAGATCTTTCACGTAAGAGGAAGTTGGGAATTTCTGCTTAATTTCCTGGATCAATTGAGCACGTTCTTCACTGTTCATTGTAGTTGAAGCGAGGGCGATCTTGTTAATTAACAGAGAGTATTCCCATTCGGGTTTAATATCTGTTTCAGTCTTCAATTTCTCCAAACATTCGAGGGCTTCTGGTAAGTTACACAATTTAAGGTGTGCAGCTAGTAAATTGATGACATTCTTTGCAGAATCTGTATTTGAACTGGATGTTAGTTCTTCAAAGAAATAGTATGAGTTTTTCGCAGTGATGTTTGAATCATCGTTTGCACCAGTTGAGGAAGTGGCACCAGAGAGTCCTAACCATGCTGCTGCAAAGTCTAGAATGAGCACGTCGGAATAATGACGTTTAAGATCTGCCACTTTATTGGTATCGACGTCCTTACCTGATGAAGATGCAGAGGAGAAGAGACTGAAGACGTATGCTTCTAAATCAAGTTCTGGAGAGGAGAGAGTTTCTGCACCAGCGGCAGTGGCTTCATGTAAGATGATGCGCTTGTATATGTAAGCTAGAGATGGAGTGGAATTGTCAATGGACTCTAGCAAGTCGTGGTCGATGGTGTTTAATTTTTTGAAGTCAATGAAGGAATTTAGTACTTTTGTATCATTGTGGAGTAGTTCTGCGGTTTGTGCATCAATGAGATTTTTCTCTGCATTTGTGGAGATGTTATGCATCAATGTTGAGAGAGCTGCAGTGGCAGAATTGTAGTCTGCTAGTGCTAAGTGGGCACGAATTTTGTAGAATTGTGCTTCAATGTCATATAGGATGTTTGTGAAATCGAACTCAGTATCGAGGTCAAGAGCTGCGATATCGGCGTACTTTCCCGAGTAGAACTGTTGGATGATTGTGTAGAGCTCTTTTTCTGGAGTGATGTACATGGTGGAGTGGGTGGTGTTGTCAAAGGCAAGGGAGTACTTATGTTAGGGGGAGAGAGGGGGGGGAAGAGCAAGGGGAGGAAGCAACTTGTTTGTGCAGATTGAACACGTCGAAGAAGAATTGAAGGAGAGGGTGAATTTGAAGTTTACGGCGCGAGTTAATAAGTATAGCCCCAAGCTGATGGCTGATCTGAGGAGTATTGTACTGTACACTGACTACGAGCTCGAGCTGGGGAGATACGTACAGACTGATTGAACGGGAAATATACAATTAAAATACAATGGATAGGAGCTTAGGAGAAGAAGGGAGCGTTTGAGGAGTGTAAACTCCAAGCTTAGGATCTTTCACCTCTCAATCTTCTTGCGAGTTGGATATCCTTCTTTTGGATAGTGACTCTCTTTGCGTGGATAGCACACAAGTTAGTGTCTTCAAAGAGGGAGACGAGGTATGCTTCGACGGATTCTTGCAATGCACCGATTGCAGAAGATTGGAATCTCAAATCGGTCTTGAAATCTTGAGCGATTTCTCTAACCAATCTTTGGAATGGAAGCTTTCT